>JAQZBX010016630.1:0-17781 GCA_029593785.1 Cabassous unicinctus | reverse complement strand
TATTTGGATTGTTCCTTTGGCTGTGCTATCTCTTCCGGTTTCCTAGTATGGCTTGTAATTTTTTGCTGATGTCTAGGTATCTGATATGTTGGTAAATTTACTCTGATGGGAAATTTCTCTGTCTTGCCTCTTGTTATTATTTTTTTCACAGCTCTTCTTTGATATTTGGTTCAACTTAACCTAAGTCTTTAAAATTGCCCAGCTTAAGTTATGAAAATTGTTCCAGCGACTTACTACCGGGGTGCAGACTTTATCCCAGGAGTGGGGTAAAGAGAGTTCTAAAAGCTATTTTTGTCCATATAATTTCCAGACCGGCCAGCAGATGGCCCTTGTTGGTGCACCTTTCCACGAAGGTGTATCTCTCTCTCAGAATTCCTTCATTTTCATCTGGTCAGAGCTGAGATTCAAAGCGGACTCCGCTGGCTGAATTCACTGAAGAAAAGCCCCCCGACTCCCTCTCCCTTTTCCCTTGTAACAGCTGACAGGGAGGAAGACATCTCCTCCCTTCTGAGTCAGCTGTAATGAGCCAGGGGTTTTGTGGTCGCTGAATATCTCTGGGGTGGGGGAGGGGAGCCCTTCCTGGTGGCTGGGAGGTTTAGTAACTCACAGTTTGTTGTTTCGGTTTCTTCGTCTCTCTGTCCCTCATCCTCCTGGGAGTTGTGAAGTACTGTCCTGGTCTGCTGATCCCCAAATCAGGTCCCATAGGCAGCTTTTTAGCTCTTTCTCTTGTTTTTGTGAGAGAGCTGAGCCTTATCTGCCTAAATCGATGCCATCTTCCTACATCCAGATTAAGAGTTTTTATTTGTTTGAATTACATAGAATGGATGCAAAGTTTCTTCTTGGTAAAAGGACACTCTGTTAAGGAGCCACTGGAGTTTGGGGGGATTGAAAGAGAATCAAAATTGACCAACTGGTTTTTCTTTCTCTTGACTAAACTGCCAGCCTTTCTCCTTGTGCACTGCTTCCCCCTCTCTCCCCCATTTTGACTACCTTGAAATTAATCTTGCAGCTGTGGAACTGTAGTAAAAAAAAAGGAAAAAAGACAACTTTATTCTTTAACTCTTCTAAATATCAATCTGTATAATCTTTAAAATATGCCATTGGATTTGGTTTGGTAGTATTTTGCCCAAGAATTTTAGCATCTGTATTCTAAAGGAAATTGGTCTTTAATTTTCTTTTCTTGTGATATCTTTACCAGGCTTTTCTGTCAGAGTAATGCTGGCCTTATGAATGAATTAGGATTTGTTCCCTCCTCTTGAACTCTTGGGAAGAGTCCTCTTGAGAAGGATTGGTATTAATTCTTTAAATATTTGGTAGAATTCTCCAGTGAAGCTGGCTTGTTCTGTCTTGGTGGAAGGCTTTTGATTATTGATTCAACTCTGTACTTGTTACAGTCTTGATGTTTTCTATTTTCTTCTTGAATCGATTTGGGTAAATGAGATATTTCTAGGAATTTTTACATTCTAGATTATCTTGTTTGGCATACCATTGTTCATAATATTCTGTTAACCTTTTTTATTTTTGTGAGGTCAGTGGTGATATCACCATTTTCCTTTCTGATTTTAGTTACTTGCATCTTTTGTATGTTTTTCTTTGTCAGTTGTTTTTCTATTCTCTGTTTCATTTATCTCTGCTGTAATTGTAACGATTTCCTTTCTTCTGCTAACTTTGGGTTTATTTTGCTCTGTTTTCTTACTCCTCAAGATGTAAGGAGATTTGTCTTCCTTTTTAATAAGATTTGAGATTTGTCTTCTTTTTTAATAAGGCATTCATAGCTAATAATCCTCTTGAATACTGCCTTTGCTGCATCTCATAAGTTTTTGCATGCTTTTGTTTCATTTATCTTTTTTTTTTTAAAAAGATTTATTTTTATTTATTTATTTCTCCCCCCACCCTTGTTGTCTGCTCTCTGTATGTTCTTCTGTGTCTGCTTGTCTTCTCTTTAGGCGGAAACTGATCCTGGGACCTTCCGGAGTGGAAGAGAGGCATTCAATCTCTTGTGCAACCTCATCTCCCTGGTCTTTTGTGTCTCTTATTGTCTCTCCTCTTGTCTCTTTTTGTTGCATCATCTTGCTGTGCCAGCTCTCTGTGCGGGCCAGCTGTCTGCGCGGGCCAGCTGTCCTGCGCGGGCCAGCTGTCCTACGTGGGCCAGCTCTACGGCGCGGGCCAGCTCTATGGCACAGACCAGCACTCCGTGTGGGCCAGCACTCTCCTCAGTCCAGCTTGCTGCATGGGCCAGCTTGCCTTTCACAGGAGGCCCCAGGACTCGAACCCTGGACCCCCCTATATAGTAGATGGGAGGCCAGTCACTTGAGCCACATCTGTTTCCCTCATTTATCTTTTAGTTTTTTCTAATTTCCATTGTAATTTCTTTAACCCATTGGCTGTTGGTTGTTTAAGAGTGTGTTGTTTAATTTCCACATATTTGTAAATTTTATAATTTTCTTTCTGTTATTGATTTCTAGCTTCATTCCAGTTTAATCTGAGAGGTTATTTTTTAAATAATTTTAATATTTTAAAATTTATTTAGACTTCTCTTATGTCGTATCATATGGTCTGTACCAGAGAATAATCCCTGTGTATTGGAAAAGAATGTGTGTTTTATCCTTTCACTTTCACCCTATTTGTATCTATGGATCTAAGATGAGTCTCTTGTAAACAGCATATAGTTGGGACGTGTTTCTTTATTCACTCTGTCTGTCTCTGCCTTTTCATTGGAAAGTTTAATCCATTTTCATTTAGTGAAATTACTGATAAGGCAGAATTTACTTTTGCCATTTTGCTCATTGTTATTTGTAAGACTTATGCCTTTATTTGTTGCTCCTTTACTCCATTACTGCCTTCCTTTTGTTTACTTTAGACGATGTTTTATAATGAGTCATTTTAAATCACTTATCCTTTCCTTTTGTGTAAATTTTTTAGATTTTTTTTTTTATGATTACCATGGGGGTTTCATTTAGCATACTAAATCTATAACAATTTAGTTTGTGTTGACTCCAAATTGACTTCAGTAGGTACATACACAGTATGTATCTTCCATACCTTCCTTTTTTGTTGTTCATATTGCAATTATATCTTTATGCATTGTGTGGCAGTAACAAAGAGTTTATGCTTGTATTATTTACATTTGAGTTTTTAGCCTTATATATATTTACCCATATTGTTACTTGCACCAGAGATCTTTATTTCTCATTTAATCAAGATACTCTTTAGTATCCTTTGCTTTCAACATGGAGGACTCCCATTAGCTTTTCCTGTAAGGCAAGTATGGTGGTAATGAACTCCCTTCATCTTTGTTTTTAGAGAGTCTGGTTGGCTGGCAAGCTGGGTACTTCCATGTACCCTTCTAATGCCTGAATAAATGAAGAGAGAGAATCTGTTAGGAGATTTTAATGCTTCATTGAGATACCTTAAAAAAAAATCTCTTTTCTCTCTGGTTCTCACACCAATACTAAGAGCCCATCAAGGCATAAAAGTGATTTATACCATCTGTAGTTGGAACAAATATAGCAGAGGGTGGGACACTGCTCTAACATTCTTTCTGACAGCTCCCTAGTCTGTTTCAGTTCCCCATCTCCTTGTCTGTTGAGTCTGTGATTTGTCTAGAAAAGCCATCCTACTAACTTCTCCACTGGTCCCCTGTATTATCTGGATTGGGTTGTTACTTTCTCAAAAGCAACAGACTGATTCCATCTGTTTTATGTCTTCTAAAATGTCCCTAGAGTTTTTGGTTCACTGGGAGTACCCTTTCTATTTTTGTTGTTTTCCTAATGTTCCTACGGTCTTATTCTTTTTATAAAATTTTTCCATCATTTCAGTAGGGCTTTGGAAAGAAGGCCACATCATGAAATGAAATTCATCTTAGGATTTCATAACCCCTAACTGGCTTTGTATTTTGGTGAACATATCCTTTTGGGAGCTCTGGCTTTCTCATTTGTAAAATAAAAGGTATGGTCTAGGTCAGTGTTGACAAAGCTTAATGCACAAACCTTAGTACATGTCAGAATCACCCCAAAGAGCTTTTTAAACACACTGATTCTCTGAGGTGGCCTTTGAAATTAGCATTTCAAAAGTGTTCTCTCATTCATTATGCACCCAGACTTTTTGTGACTTTTAGGCTTAGTCTGTTCTTTAGATACCTACCCAAAATATTCTGCTTTGGAATATATAGATTAGGGAAATGAAGAAAGAGTGAATCACAATATTTTGGGAGCTGCTGCTTGCTTCATTTTCTTATTCAGTTTCTAGGAGATGAATAATAAATGTCTGAAGAGATGCAAGTTTAAAACAAATATAAATTTATTCTGCGTGGGTATGTGTTTCCATACTGAATTCTATAGCTCACTAATCCAGAACAGTCACATCCTCTGAGATAATGGTTATCTTAATATTTATGCCATCAGAGTACCTAAGAACAGATCTCTAGATACTGCTGAGATAGTTTTTTGGTCCAATTTGATGTGGGGATCCTGGTTTTTTGACCTTTTAAGGTATTCTTGGTCCTAGTCTAGCCACACTTTTATGGTTAAGGATACATTTATATACTGCATCTTGGAGAACTATGCTGTGACCCAGGAAACTTGTCTTTTTTGAAATCTGCCAAAACTAGATATAACATCCCTTCCTAAAACCTCATCAGTTTCATTTATGAGTGTGTGATAAATTCTGTCTTGTAAGAAATATTCTGTGGTAAACACATGTTGTTTAAAAAAAAATTGGTTCTTTAGTGAAATGATGATCATTTTGTAGTTTTTTGTTTTGTAAAGAATTTTACAAATGTCTATTCCTTTACAACACGTTTTAATATAGGGCAGTTGAATTTACAGATGGATTCAGGAATTTCAAAGTTAAAAAGGTAGCTATTTAAATTAAAAAATTTTTTATTGGAGTATATCATTCATACATGGACATACACAAACAGTAGGTGTATAGTAAAAGTTGTGAACTTACAAAACAAAAATGTGTATCATCAAATAGGCTCCCATATATCATTCTACCTCTAACAAAAAGGTAGCTATTTTAATGAATCTCTGGTTTGGGATATTTATTTTAAATTAAAGAAGCTACAGCTCTTATATATAAACTTGTTTTCTTATTTTAAATTAGTTTTTTAATAAAATTTCAATTTAGCTTTATAGTTGAGTGATTGCCTTGTTTATTACTAAGACATCTATTAAGTTGAATTGTTCAAAATTGTTTCTTTTTAGAAAGCTGATAAATATTATTTGTCAAATCAAAGCTGAATTTAACAATAAATATTTTAACTTTCATAAGCTCTCCATTTCTTAGTGGGACTGCAGTGACAGATAACGGAGAGTCTGTCCCTAACACTGTAGCACCAGTCTTCTAATGCACTCAGCATTTGCCTCTTTTTCTTTGTAGTTCTGGCAAATTCTTTTTCCATTTCAGAATGGGACAACAGAAGAAGTGACTTCTGAAGAAGAGGAGGAAGAAGAGATGGCTGAAGTAGGTATTTTATGTAAGAACAACGTTTTATGGATATCTTCATTTTTGAACATTTAGTTAATTCTCTAATCTCCTTTGGTAAATCAGTGTTATTGTCGAGTTATGAGAAGCAAATGGTATTTAGGATTAAATATCGTTTCTAAAATCTTGTTTTACGTCTAGTTAATGGTATGCCTTTGGGCAAACTGCTTGTCTGGAGGTCATAGATCTGATTGCTTGGACAATAAGAGCTCTTAACATTTTTTAGCACTAAAATATATATTTATATATACATTTAATAATAATCAAACTTGATCTGTATTTGATTATTTCTAGAAAGAAGAATTATTCTAAATATTATGTTTGAGTAAAAGGAGAATTTGAGAATATTTCAGGGAATATTCACCAGAAGTCATGAATCTATCCCTTGTTGAAAAATCATCTAAGAATTCAAGTAAAGCAGATTCCAAGGCATTGAGCTTAGGCCAGTTAGTTGTCAGTCATTGATAGAATTTTATAGGTTTTTAGACTCTGAAGCTTTGCATTTAATTCAAATTTCAGCACAAAGATGTGTGTCTGCATTGACCAGATGAAAAATATATGAAGCATGGTTTTTGTTTCAAAACATTTTTTTTTCTGGTTTGGATTTTAGAAGTAATTCAGATTACTATTTTGTTTCCTTGATTTGGAACTATTTTAAATCTACAATATACTTTCCAGAATGCCTCATGATTAAAGACGTGCTTGTGGGCTTTGTTTTGTTCTGGGAGTAAAATAATTCTTAAAATTGTCTAGTTTGGTGGAGTGGATGTAGTTTAGTGGTTGAGTGCCTACCTAGTATATATGAGGTCCTGGTCAATCCCCAGTACCTCCTAAAAAAAAAAAAAAAAACTAATAAGAATGATATTTGAGGGTCAAGTTTTTTTTGAATGCTTTCAAACAGTTTAACTTAGATGGAATAATCTCTGCAGGAAAACATTAAACATTTTTCATGGGTCCAGTATACTATGGAAGTAGACATTGTACTTGTCCTCAAAGAGTTTATGTATCTTATTCTCTGTTTATCTCACAAGATGATAAACAAGGGTCAGCAACATTTAGGGGAATCTAGAAAAGTAGGAGGCTGGACTTTGGAGGTATCAAATTTGAATATGTGAAAAGAAGATATTCTAAGCTACTAAAAATATGTAGTGGAAAAGGCCCGGAACAACCTTGGACATGGTGCATTTGGGTGCATTGGATTGCTGCCCTTTTAGGAGAGGGTTGGTGTGTTGGATTCATGGAAAGCAAGGTTGGCTAGAAAAGGCAAATGGTTAAAAGAATGAATGAGAGCCAAACATGTCTGTATCTGGTGTAATTGTTAATCGGAAGCCCTTAGAGAGTACTGTGCTGAGAATATTGTTTTAGAGAGATGGCAATGATGAATTCTGTTTGGGATGTGTTGATTAATACTCATGTGGAGAAATTCTGTAGATGGGAATAAATGTGGCTGAGGATGAAGGTGACAGAGGAGGAGATAAAGGCTAAGGGCATTTATGTGAACTCTGAAGAAAGCAAATGTAGAATGGACGATTAGGACTAGAAGCAGCCTACCAGGGCAGGGAGCTCCATGAAGTATGGGACATGAGCATAAAGGAATTGGATATAATAGGGGTTGAAGAAATAGCTGCCCCGTCCCCCCACCCCCAAAAAAATTCATTGAGTCTGGTTAAAAGTTGGACCTTAACCTGGTATTAGAAATCAGAGAATTAGTTTGCTTGAAGAAATGGAGATAGTAAGTATAAACTCTTCCTTTAGAGATTTTGGCAGTTGATATAAAGAGAAGTAAGATAATTGAAAAGGGTTAGGATTAAAAAAATTCTGCATAGATTCATGTGTATGTTTAAGAGCAGATGATATGGGAAAAGAGGAAGCAGAATGATGTGCTGATTAAAGGTGTTGGTCCAGGGGTGTTATTCAAATTCTTTCTCTAATTTTTTTCCTAATTGTATAGGGCCTCACTATATAAAACTTGGAAAATATGGAAAAGCACTGAAACAATGCCTCCAGAATTAACAGCCATTATCATTTCACTATATATCATTTTAGTCATTCTTTTTCTCTGTTTATTTTAGCATACTTGAGATTCTACTGTATTCAACTTTATATTTATGTTTTTCCTTTCCAAATCTTATGATACAGAAGAAATGGTTATGTTGTGTTGACATTTTTATGGCTTTTTAGTATTCCATGGAATTGACTTAACTGATCTGCTGTTTTTGAACATGGAGATTTTGTTCATTTTTGTGGTTTTAGGATTGAAATATTCCTCTTAATAAGAGGTTTAAAAGATGGTTTATTTGGTAATAATTATGACTTTGTGTTTTACTTAGATTCTAGCTTTTAAACAAAATATAAGATATAACAGGAATCTTTTGAACTAGATATGGAAGCTTTTTTCCCTTCCCCATCAAACATATATGTTTTCTCTTTCCTGTTCCCTGTTCAATCAAAAATAATTTAACTTTTAAGCATGAGCAACAGAAGAAAAAATAGATAAATTGGTCTTCATCAAAATAAAAGAAAATTTTTTGGACGTTATCAAGAAACCGAAAAGACAACCTAAGGAATGGGTGAAAATCCTTGGGGATCATAGATCTGATAAGGGCTTAATATTGAGTATATATAAAAACTCCTATAACTCAACAACAACAAAACAATCCAATTTAAAAAATGGGCAAAGGATTTGAATAGCCATTTCTCCAAAGAAGATATACAAATGGCCAGTACAGACACAGAAAGAAACGCAACATCATTAGTCATCACGGAAATGCAAATCAAAACCATGTAAGATAACACTTCACATCCAGTAAGATGGCCATTAATGAAAAATGGAAAATAACAAGTGTTGACGAGGATGCACAGAAATTGGACCCCTTGTGCATTGTTGGGAGTGTAAAATGGTACAGCTGCTGTGGAATACAGTTTGTGGTTCCTCAGAAGGTTAAATAGAATTCCCATGTACCTGGCAATTTTACTTCTAGATATATACGCAAAAGAATTGGAAACAGGGAACTCAAACAGATATTGTTAACCAATGTCCATAGTAGCATTATTCACAGTAGCCAAAAGGTGGAGCAATCCAAGTGTCCATCAACAGATGAATGGATAAACAAAATATGGTCTCTACATACAGTAGAAAATTTTCAGCCATAAAAAGATAGGTTCCGCGGGGAGAGGGGCAGGAGATGGAATTCTGATACATGCTACAACATGGATGAATCTTGAAGACATCATGTTGAATGAAATATGCCAGATGCAAAAGGACAAATATTGTATGATTGCACTTATATGAAATATTTAGAATAATTCATAGAGACATAAAGTAGATTAGAGGATACCAGGGACCAGGGAAAGACAGGAATGGGGAGTGATTGCTTAATGGGTAAAGAATTTCTGTTTGGGGTGATGAAAAACTTTGGGTAATGGATGGTGGTGATGGAAGCACAACATTGTGAATGTAACTTAATGCCACTGAAGTATACATTCAGATAAAATGGAAAATTTTGTGTTAATATATGTTACCACAATTCCAAAAAGGAAAAAATTAACTTTTGGCATAAGAAACTACTTGTTGGATTGAATCGTGTAAGACATGTTCAAGCCCTAACCCCAGTCCCGTAGGTGTGAACTCATTTGTTAAATGGGATCTTCGAAGATCCTATTTAGATGAGGCCAAATTGAAGGGTGGGCCTTAATTCATTACGGCTAGAGTCCTTATAAGGAGAGAAAATCTAGAGACTGACAACTGAGGAGGAGAAGTAGAAGCTGCAAAAGGAGACTGAAGGACACTTCATCATGTGACAGACGCAGAGATTGATTGCTAGCAAGCCGCCACCAGAACGTTAGAGACTTTGGAGAAAGCATGGCGTGTTGATACCTTGAAATTGGATTTCTAGCCTCCAAAACTGTGAGACAGTAAATTCTTGTTGTTTAAGCCAACCGGTGTATGATATTTGTTACAGCAGCCCTGGAAAACTGACACTACTAAAGAAAAATAACTTGAATAAGGTAGTATTTTTTCATCTTTTTGTAGGATATAGAAGACTTGGATCACTATGAAATGAAGGAAGAAGAGCCTATTAGTGGAAAAAAGTCAGAGGATGAAGGAATTGAGAAAGAAAATTTGGCAATATTAGAGAAAATTAGGAAGACTCAAAGGCAAGACCATCTAAATGTAAGTATATATAAATGTCTAGAACTGGACTTATATGGTTAAGATAAGGTAATTATAAGAAATAATATAAATATGGGGCAATTCATTAAAATACCAATCTCAGCTGCCCTTTTCCTCCAATCCTGCCTTGGTTGTGGCTTCAGCCACATGTTTTATTGCCCTAGTTTATCTTTCTCATCTATTGATAACTTTCTACCCTTTTTATCTGCTTTTCACATTCTAGAACCACCTTCTGTTCTTTGTATACACCTCTTTCCTAACCTGTTTAAGCTCTTTTCTCTCCTTACCTTCCTCGTACGGCATGTGTATTCTAATTTAGTTTTTCCTACAAAGTACAATTCAAATTCTTTGTCCTACCTGAAGCTGCCCTCTGATCAGTTCTGCCCTGACCAAACCAAAAGTAATTTTCCTCTTGAATTTCTGTAGTATTTTACTACTCTTTTGACTTAACATCACTTTTATGTGAGTCAGCCAGGGGGAGTGAAATGAACACTGGGTTTGGTAACAAATACACCTGTGTTGGCATCAGTTTCTTTAACTCTAAAATGTGGACAATACATACTTTTTGGATGAATGCTATGAAGAATAAATGAGAATAACATATACAATTTTTCCATTAAAATTTTTTTATTGAAGTATATCATTCATACATGAACATACATAAACCATAAGTGTATAGTAAAATTTGTGAACTTACAAAACAAACATGCATCCATGCATATTATCATACAGCGCTCCCATGTATCACCCACCACCAACACTTTGCATTATTGTGAAACATTTGTTTCAAACTGTGAAAGAGCATTGTCAAAATATTACTACTAACTGTAGCCAATATCTTACATTTGTTAAATTTTTCCCCCAACCCACCAGATTTAACATATGAAATTTTATGCCCAGACAAAGTAGGGGAGCATCAAATGATGGTCTGACTGCTTTCTTTCAACACTTACCACTTCCTACCTTATATTAGAGCTATTTATGAACCAGTTTTGTCAACACCATGAAATCTGAGGACCAGTTCCTTTGTCTTGGGCACAGGTTCTCAAATATAGGGAATCAATTGTTAGGCAAGTAGATGCCAAGTGTTGTAAACAGGTAGATCACTGTTTACTTCAAGTTTTATTTGCTATATTAATTTAATTGTCAAATCTTATTTATTTTTTGCAGGAAAGAAATTTAGCCCAGCCCATATTTTGATTATAAAAGCAAAATAAATGTGTGGCATATGAATTAATGATACTTTACTGTACTTTCTGTGTCTTACAATTGATTATACTTTGTTGGTATGGGTTATAGTCAAAACAATGATAAATTATTGAATACTTTCATATGCCAGATACTATGTAAAATACTTTATATTTTATATTCCTTCTCATTTAATCCTCATAGCCACTGTTTGAAATAGGTTCTCTTCCTAGTCTACAGATGTGAAAACTGGGGTTCAAACTGATTAATGTGTCCAAGGTCACATAGCTAGGAAGCAATACCTTTGTAAAACTGATTGTTTTTCTTCAAAGTGTAATGTAGCCTTTAAAATTTTTAATTTTGCTAAGTGCAGAGTTTTTTTTTTGTTTGTTTGTTTTTTAGTCAGAAAGCATTCTCATGTTTTTGTCTTATGACAAAGCATTCATTTTCAGCCTTGGAGTATGTTGGCATCTTTTTATCTTTAGAGTTCCCAGCTCTAAAAAGAACTGAAACCAGTTGCATGTGGGCAAACATTTCTCAAATTCTTAATAAAGTAAACTAGACCTTCAGGCATTCAATATAACATTCTTGCTTGTAATCTTTTTAATGTGCATGGTGAGGGTCTTCTAATATTTTTAAAAATTGACGGAGTTTGGAACAGACCCATATTGAATTCTGAATTCAAGGCTGTTGTAAGTTCTGTGGTGACCTGGGCCTGTTGACTAGATTTCTTTTTGTTTTTTAGATAAGAAATAGACTTGTCCCCAGTTTTATTTTTCTGTTAAAATTTCATAATCCTTCATTTAATTGAATGTAACTTTTTTGACTTCTAAAAATGTTGAGTGGTAACCAGTTTTTGCATTTTTATTGTAAACTTTTATGGCAGGTTCAAACACCTTAAATCTTTAATTATTTGACTCAGTGGACCCTGGTTAATAGTGAGTTTTATGTTTCAGGGTGCCGTGTCTGGGTCAGTGCAGGCTTCAGACAGACTTATGAAAGAGCTCAGGGACATATACAGATCACAGAGTTATAAAACAGGTAAGCATCTCTGCTGTCTCTCTTGTCTTTCTGTTCTTTTCTGTTCTCATATAATAAGCTTCATTTTTTATCATCTAACTGGACAGAAATGGAAATGTTTATTAACCTTATTTTAGGGATGTGAAACTCAAATTTAATGAAGCTAGCAAAAGATGTAAGGGGTTAAATAGGATGAGTGTACCTTTTTATTTTTATGGATGCATCATTTGATTGCTTCTTCTTTCTAGGAGTTTTATCTTCTGGAAAAGATAAAGGAGTTTTATCTTCTGGGAAAACCATAATATCTGCTTTGGAAAGTAGATAAGATTAATATATTTTATTGTACAAAGAACTTTGGCCAAATTAAATCTGCCCCCCCCCCTTTTTTTTTTGAAACAAAAAATAATCACCTCTTACTGTGGAGTTAGTTATGGTATTATTTTTAAAGTAGATGTTTTTTTCCTCTCACTTAGACGTAAAATGCTCTTATATTGTAGGGATTCTAACAATATTAAATAAAGAAAAGAGCCAAGCTTTAATTTATTTAAAAGGAAAGTGTTATGATATATTCAGGAATTCTCAGAGTGATCAACTCTAAATTATTAGAGCTTGCTTAAAAACAATCTGCTTTATAGAGTGCAAGATAAGCCAAACTTATCATTGACTTATTAGAAGTTTGGGTGTTCTGATAGTTTTTCTTGTAAGAAGTCTAAAAGTTTACCTGTAGAAATCTAATAGAGTACAGTTAAATATTTGTATATTGGGCTATCTTTAATTGTTAAATAGTCACTTGTTTGTAGAAATCAAAATCATATGCAAAACTTAATCCAGATATTGGGTGGAATTTTAAGAGTTAAAAAGATTGACATAGATTTATATATGCTAACTTAAAAAGATAAAAGATATCTTAGAAAGTTGAAGAAAGCCAATATATGTAGAATGATCCCATTTTTCTAAAAGTGTTTGCACATACAACATTTGGGCAAAATCTTAAGTATATATGATTTTGTATAATCCGTTTTTTCCTACCACTCACACGCAATTGAATGGTGAGCAGTTTCCTAAGTCATTAAAGAATACTTTTAATTGATGGCTTTAATTATCTTTTAAGGGCATAGCTCCAGTGGTAAAATATTTAAAATATAGTCTAGTTGTTCTATGTTTTAATAATAAAATTTTTAATTTTTGTTGGCTAGTTTAGTATCTACACCACAGTAATAGTTATACGATCAAATGAAGAGAAATAACATGCCCTGTATCTTTACAGGGATTTATTCAGTGGAACTCATAAATGACAGTTTATATGACTGGCATGTTAAACTGCACAAGTAAGTGGCATTTTTACACTAATGCACTCTTTGCAATGGTAGACTATCACAGTACAGATCGCTCCCCCCCTCCAATTTGATATCTTTATATGGATTTTACTGAGAATATTAGACTCTTTATCCATAGAAATAGCTGTTAGATGATTTTTTTTTTTTTTTTTTTTTTTTTTAATGAGCTGACCCTGAGGCTTAAGACATGAAGTGAGAAAGAGGAAGGAGAAAAGGGACCAGCTGTGGGATAAAGTGTTTCATGGAGTCAGTGAGAGAAAAGTGGAAGTTAGAGACAAAAGTGCATTTATTTAATAACTTTGAGATTGTGATATTTATTTTATAGCTTGAAATAAAGGATTTGAATAGAAGCTATTTGTGTATAGAACTATTATAGACAGTTATAGATTTTATAAATAATTTACCTTTTTATGGTCTTGTCTGTGGTGAATTTCTTTTCTTAACCCCTCTGGCTAATAATACAATTTTAGGGAGGAGATTAAAATTTTTTTGGGTCCTAGGCATTGTATTAGATCTACTATTTGAGAAAATCATGTGCGTATAACCCGATTTCTTTTAGAATGACTACTAACTTTGAATCTCCTTATGAGAATAGATTTAGAGTACTATAATCTTTTTGGATATTTATTCCCAAGTAGCTGGGTGCTATAGTTACTTTACTCATCTGGAGGACTCTGTTTTAGCTCTTGGATTAGTTTATTTTTGAGGCTGTAATAAGAATAATTCTCTAATCTTTTGTTTGAACTGTTTTTTTTTATAATTCTTAGGGTTGATCCTGATAGTCCTTTGCACAGTGATCTTCAGCTCTTAAAAGAAAAAGAAGGCATAGAATATATTTTGCTTAACTTCTCCTTTAAGGTAAGAAAAAGTAATGGAACTCCCATATACTTCTAAAGGGAGTGTATATTTGTATCATTTGGAAAACAGTGTTATTGCTTTGGAAAACAATTTGCTATCTGATAAAGTAAGGTGATATTCATATCTTATGATTCAGGAATTCTCCTCCTAGATATATACCCCAATATAAAGAAGATAAGTACTTATGTGCATTAGGAAACATATACAGGAATATTTAGAGCAGCATTGTTTATACTAGCCCCAAATAGAAAAATATAACCCAAATGTCCATCCCACTAGAATGGAAAAATAGTGGTAGTCATAAAATGAAATACAACTATGTGCAATGGATGAATCAAACATAATATTGGACAAAAGAAACCAGACCCCAAAAACATTTTGTATTTATGTAGAGTTCAAAAATAAGTAAAACTATATTGTTTAGGGAATTGTTTAGGACATACATTCTCAACGGAGGCCACATCACCCCCAATAAAGAAAAAAATTAGTCCTTGGGGGAGTGAACAAATCTTAGATATTGTAATGGTCTGTAATAAGGGCTACAGTGCATAAACAGATATATAGTATATCTGTGGTGTTAAAAATTTTGTGGGAGGTAGGCAATTAGGGAAACATTTCTAATAGACTCCTTAGGAGGTAATAGTGGAAAAAAAAAAGACTGAGAAATACTTGGGCAATAAAACTATTGATAGTATTCATAAAACTATCAAGAAAAGCAAAGACTTGTTTACCTCTAGATGGGAAGGAAGGAAGTTGTGAGCTGAAAGGGATATCTTGGGGGCTTCTTGGGATACTGGCTATAGTCAGTTTCTTGACTTTTGTTGTGACTACGTGGGCACATGCCTTACAATAACTCACTAAGGTGTATGTTTATTTTTTATGCACTTTTCTGAATTCATGTGTTTATAAAGTATTTTTTTAAAGTGCTAAAAATAAAAAGATTAGAAAAAATAGCAACGGAATCTAGGAAAAATGTTAGTTATTTAATACAGAATCTAGATAAAATGTAATGGTTATAAATCTTTAAATTACTAAATCCTTTGTTCAAAAAACCTAGGAAATATTTCTATAATTGTTGCATAAGTTTGCTTCTCCATTTAAAAGAAGAGGTTGAAAAGAAAAAGTTCCATATAATTCAGTTGTAACTCCTTAGAAATACTTCCTAGGCTTATCAATGCATCTGGTGTTATAAAGGGCTTGAAGATGTGCAGACATCTAAACTATGATTTCTGTTCTTAAAGGACCTATATTCTTTCTGGGGAGAAATTTGTGATCAAGACTATAGGGCTTTGGGGAGGTCATGATAAAGAGCTAGGATTTTACCCTTCTCCAGTAAAGAGCCTTTGGAAGTATTATGCCTGGGTGTGCTTGATTTAGTTAGGCTTTTTCTTCTCCACCACCCCCGCCCCCCGCCCCCCAAATGATTTATGCCTTCAGCATCAAAAAAAAGGGTTTGGTCAGGGTAGAGTAGATTTCTGGAAGACTAGTTTTGGGATTTTTGTTTTAATATGGGCAAGGAGTAATGAAGACCTGGTCTAGGGTCAGGGTAATTAGAATAGGTGAGAGTAGGTAGAGATGGGGAATGTCTGGAAGAAAGAAAACAAAGGAAGGATGCTTCCCTTATATTTGCAAAAAGAATGGAAATTTTTTTAAAAAGCTTCTTAGTTCCTGTGTGTGCTTATTCTTATTTGGGAATATATTTTCATTTATGATTGACCTTTCTTGGGTATTGTAAAAATATTGTAGTTGTGAACCTAAGTTGTCTTCTTAGGAGTGTGAATGTGGTATATGTTCAATGATGTTGCTAATGACTGTTCATTTCTGTTGAATCATATGGGGATGAATGAAATGCTCAAGCAAAAACAAAATGAAGGTTTTTTTTTTAAATGTACATGCAAAATATTTTTTTCTACCTGAACAATATAATATTATTTCATATGCCCATGTACTCAACACCAAGTTTAAGAAATAGAATATTATCGGTATCTTTGAAGTCCCTTGTGTGCCTTTCTCCTGTCACCTCCTCCTAGGGAGGTTATCTTTCAGGGACATGAAATCTTGGCCAGGAAATTGAAGGACTTGTGACTGCAGGTAGAGTTTTCATTATTTTTTCCTGCTCTAGGTAGATTTTCAGGGAGGGAACCATCTGGGAAGGAAATGACTGAAATTGGATTTGTGTTTCTGGACCAAGGCTTCTGATACTAGAAAGAAGGGCCTTTGATGGGGTTGGATTATTTCTTAAGAGGACTGCAAAGAATGTTATTGCCCTGAGCTAACTGGCTTTATGAAGATGACCATAAACTGAATTGCCGAGTTATTAGTATTGGGATTCACAGACTTTGGAGGATAGCAGGTCTGACTCAGAATGAAGGATTCACAGGAAGGAGCCTGAACAATATTTATGGCCTCAGATGTCCACCGTGATAACCTGATAGTTATGAATAAAATGGACTTGAGATATAACACAAGGATGGGAATGAGGGCAGGAGGGATTGGAATGAGACCTGTTAGACTTGGTTGGCAACTTGGAAAGTCTGTTGTGCTTTGTTTTTAGGGAAGTAGTGTCCTATTTTCAAATCACATCTGAATTACTGATATCAATTCTCTCTCTCTCTCTCTTTTTTTAAGGAGGTGCCAGGGATTGAGCCCGGGACCTCGTACATGTGAAGCAGGTGCTCAACCACTGAGCTGTATCTGCTATATCTGCTCCCCTCAAATTGGTTTTTTAAAAGGCATTACTTGTTTCCTTTAGTCCTCTTTTGCTTGAACTTAGAAGTTGCAAGTAATTTCCCTTAGACTTTCTGACAAATCTTCATGACCCATGAGCTTTTAGAGGCAATACCCATTTTTCTATCCTACTGGTATAGGAAAGTGAGGGGCAGCCATCTTGGCCTCATTTCCACTGGAGATCTTTAACACTCTTGGCTACCTTTTTTTTTTTTCCCCTTTAGTTCAATAAGAGGAAAAAAAAAAAGACTTTGTTCGCCTGGAAATCTGTAAGACTGAGAATTTAAAAAAGAGAATTGTGCTTTGTAGCCTGAGAATTAGCTGAGGTTTCTTTTCTATCTCATCTTCTCTTCATATATTTATATTAAGTCTGATGATTTTAGTCTTTTAATTAGAACAACTAATCCATTTGCAATAATATTATTACTGATATTTGAGTTTGTTTGCCATCTTATAGGTTCTTTCTATTTGTATTTCTCAGAAGCTCAATATTCTCCTTTTTCTCTCTTCTGTTTTTTTTTTTAACTTCAGTTCTCCACCTACATTAGCTTGGTAGTTATACACTTTTTAATTTACTACCCTAGGATTATAATACATAGTCTTAACTTGTAAAAGTCCAATATAAATTAATACTTTTTCTTTTTTCTGGACAATCAATGCAGGGACCTTAGAACACTGATTCCATGTGCCTCCTGCCAATATGTGCTGTTGTTGTCATGCATTTTAATTCTTTACTTATTAAAACCCTACACATCATTATTACATAATTAATATTAACTTAGATCTACATGCATATTTACCCTTTCCATGTTCCTTATTCCTTCTTCTGTCTCCAAATTTCCGTATAAGATCATTTTTCTCCCACCTAAAGAATAGCCATTGTATTTTCTTTAGTGTGGGTCTGCTGATATGAACTGTCTTTTTTTTTTTTTTTTAACAATTTATTGAAGTATATCATTTGTACATGAACATACATAAACTATAAGTGTT
>JAQZBX010016629.1:0-36310 GCA_029593785.1 Cabassous unicinctus | reverse complement strand
TTTTTTTAAGGTGCTTAGATTACCTAAATATTACTCAGGCAACCTACTCATTATAGTGACAAGCCCAGGCTTGGGATGCCCCATGTATTTCTTTCTTTCTTATCTTTCTTACAGGTCTCTTCCTCATCTATCATGACTCCCAAAATGATATTTGTCTTACATGCTGAAAAAAAAAAAAAACAACTACCACCTTCAATGGGTGCATGACTCAGATCTTTGTGGAACATTTCTTTTTGGGAGCTGAGATCATCCTGCTCACAGTGATGGCCTATGACCTCTATGCGGCCATCTGCAGGCCCCTGTACTACATGTTCACAATGAACTGGAGAGTCTGTGGTCTGCTGATGGTTATGTCCTGTGCTCGGGGATTTCTTCATACCCTGATTCAAATCCTTTTTATGGTGTGGTTACCTTTCTGTGGCCCTAATGTCATTGACCATTTCATCTGTTATCTTTACCCTCTACTGAAGCTCTCCAGCATGGATACTCATATATTTGGAGTGTTTCTTGTTGCTAAGAGTGGGCTGTTGTGCATGCTCAGTTTTTCTATTATTATCACCTCCCATGTCTTTATTCTATGCTCCCTCAGAACTCACAACTCTGCAGGACATCAGAAGTCTCTTTCCACCTGTGCCTCCCATATTACTGTGGTCATCTTAATCTTTGTACCATGTATATTTGTGTACATTTGGCCCATGAGCACCTTCCCTATTGATAAAGCAGTGGCTGTTTTTTATACTGTAGTAACACCCATGTTAAACCCTTTAGTTTATACCCTCAGAAATGCAGAAGTGAAAAATGCCATGAGGAAGCTCTGGAGTCAAAAATTGATCTTGGATAACAATTAATGTGAATAAACAAGATGAAAAGAATCTATTCATATGTTAACAAGTGAGTCTAATCCAAATTATAATCATTTTCTAATCTCAATTTTTAAGTTTAATTATATTCTACCTGTGTGCTATCTGGAATCTTTAATATTTCCTCTTTCTTAAATATTAATATTTGATAGTGGGCTTTGATGATGGACTTACTGTGTTGAGAGATAGGAATCAACCAGAATTTAATGGAATGGTATCAGAGAAAGTCATAAGGCAGGACTCATCCTAAAATTAGTATTGCTGTATTGAATAACTTGAGGAAATACCATTTGCACTGTAATCTGAGAAAGTGTTTTATTTTCTCTGGCTAAAGCCAAGGAGAGATATAAAATTATTCCATGTACAGTCATACAGCAAACTTGAAAATAATATTCCCTAAAGATATATGTGGAAATAAATGTGGAACATGATTCCTTTCAAAAACAGCTTACATAGCCCTTCACTTCCAAAATAACTTTTATTGGGTGGATTTTTGCCTTACCTAAAAGGACCAGAAGTGAATATAGCTGTGACAAAACACAGAGTTTATCATTTTTGATTAATTAAGACCCATTCTGTATTTACAAATTTTAATAGGAAATTGCATACCAGTTGCAGACCAATGAAATTGAGAAACCTTTGAGATGTAAACACATTGCAACTCTAAGAGAAAGCATCCACATTAAAAAAAAGAGGAACCAGAGCAAAGCCAGGGCAGAAGTCGGCTGAGCTTAGTGACCATTGCTATTTCTCAGGAACTGAATTAACACATATTACTCCTTAGCTATGTTAAATCTTATGTAAAACATACATTACAAACAAATTAATATTCAACAGTTAAGAAAACAATTCATTCCAAATGAGAAATCAGTTTTATTGATGGTGGCTAGCCCATTTGTTGATCACCAAATATCCCTGTGTTTGGGTCATATTTTCAGCTCCTTTGTATTTAAGTAATATCATGTTCCTTGCTCACAGAAGTGATGTGTGCCATGTTTAGTGTGAAATGTTAAGGAACAAATGTGCTACTATTCAATTGTATTTTACCCTGTTTCACCAAGCATGGAAGACTGCATCAAATTGAAGGAATACACAGAAGAAACAACCTAGATTACTGATTATCTACATGATGGACAGCTGTCCTACAGGATCACTCAATATTCATTGGATTTTTCCTGATCAGGAAATAAAATTGAATGTGATCTCTCAATGTTATTTCAGGGTTCATTTATTATCACAGAAAATGTACTTATTCTGCATTGACTAAATTCTCCTTTACAAAGGCCTGTAAATATTAATGAGAACATATTTGCATAGCTTTTGCATTATCTTGATTCTTTAATAGGAGAGAATGGATAAATAACAATCCGTACAAAACAAAATCCAGTTAGAGCTTCTCTCTGCTTCAGTGTAACTTACTACCCCAAATGAAATATTTAAACCATACATTTAGACATCACATTTTCCCCTTGACCTAGTATGGAAAGCAATGTTGAAAAAAGCTATACAATCATAGAAAGGGAGTAGTAACAACAGTTATGAACTCCAATCTAGACTCGGTTTTCAATGCTTCTTGAGCAAATTTTCTTATCTGTTCTAAGGACAGTTCCCACTACTATACACTCTTCTCAGCATATACTCCAATTTCATAAAATTTCCTGCAGTCCTTATCCTACAAATTTTCCTCTAATCTCAGGATTAGATCTCCTCCTACTTTCCAGGAAAATACAGACCATCTCTGAATCATACTTTCATCCTCAAATCTCTGCATCAATAATTGTATCCATAATCTCTTTTCACCTTTATGTCTTCTTGCTCCAAGAGAAAATCCTGTGCAGGGTTCCTATATAATTTTTTTTATATTTTATTTTTTTAATTTTTTAAAATATACTTAGATTACATAAATGTTACACAAACAATATAGAGATTCCTATAAGCCCTACCCCCCACACCTCCCACACCATCCCACAAGAAAATCCTTCATTAGTGTGGCACATTCATTGCAATTTATACATGCATCCTTGGGCTTTGCCATTAGCAGGGATTGAACCCTGGACCTCAAACATGCAAAGTAGGCACTCAACGACTGAGCTGCACCTGCTCTTCTCCTATATAATTTTAACATGTCAATATGTATGTGACATGCAGTTCCTTCTTGTCTCCTCAGAAATATTACTTCTAGTACCCATCAACAGAGCACCTTAAAAATGTTTACAGATTCTGTTAAGCCCTAAGGTGGGCTTTAGCCCCAGAAGCAAAAAAACAAGAGAAGGGGATTATAAAATCCAGCTCTTTTCATCTGCATGATAATGAGTGTTAGAGTTTTGAGTTAGATTTAGGGTTACAGTAAGAGCTATAGGTAGATGTGGTGCTCAAGTTAGAGACACAGGTAGAGCTACAGTTAGAGTTAGAGCTAGAGTTAGACATAGAGTTGCTATTGTCATAGTTATTCTTTTCTATTGACAGGAAATTCTCACTAAGTTTAGCATCATCCTCTTACATAAAGAATTAAAACCAAGAAACCAGGTTGACCAAAGCCATGCCCTGCATAAGCACAGAAGTGTTTTATTGGATCTCCAATGGCACTTCTTGCTCAGATAACTTTTTTAATGATGCATTTTTCTGTGGGTGAGAAAATTCCTATACTACCCCTCATCATCTCCTTAAATACAGGAACATCCTGAATTCAAAGTGCCAACTGAATTACACCAACCCAAATGATACTTGGCAAGATAGCAATCAAGACAACATCAGAGGCTGAAGGATAGGAAATGGAAGGGGAGCCCTCCCCCTATAAAGCCCCTCTCTTCATCTTCTAGGTGTAATTTAAAAAGGGGTCTTGACTGAGTGTGGTATTCCCATTGACTTCTCCACATAAACATAAAAACTCATGCTATGTCTAATGATTCTCATCTGTAGGGTAGAAGAAAACACTCTAATCCTCCAAATTAATTATGATATAATGAGTCCTAGGCACTCATGCCAGAAAAAGTTATTATTTCTATGCCTATTAAATTGCACACCTGAGGGTGAGAACTGCTGGAAATCCACTCTCCTAAGTCCTCTCAGTTGATCATCAATTAAATGGTCACATTCAAAAAAGATCACATTCACACAGGAAATTCGGGGGTGGTGGTGTTTATTTATGACTTAACAGTTAGTAATAATTTAAATAGATTTAATAAGTATGAGAAAATCTTATATATTTACTCATGTAGTTACTAGTTTTGCTTATATTCATTCCTTTGCATAGATCCATATTTCCACCAAGAATAAATTTTCCTGTGCCTAAATGACTTCCTTGAATAGGTCTTGTATTTGAGTCT
This sequence comes from Cabassous unicinctus, assembly GCA_029593785.1. NCBI lineage: Eukaryota > Metazoa > Chordata > Mammalia > Cingulata > Chlamyphoridae > Cabassous > Cabassous unicinctus. The sequence continues at coordinate 32,124 of JAQZBX010016629.1, read as the reverse complement.
GCTGCTGATGAATTCTTTTAGCTTTGGCATACAAGAAAAACATTTATTTGGAGTGTTTTCAAATATATCCTTGCTGTCTATGTATTATATCTAGACAAATTTTCAGAAATTTTTCTTTCAGATGGTGTTTAACTGTCTCCTTGCTTGCTTTGGTTCTGACATAAACAATGATGTCATCTTCTTCATACGTCACTTCCTCTTCCATCACATGCATTGTGTAGACATATCATACCAACAGTGTTTTATGAGGTAAAATAACTTAATGCTTAGAACTCAGGATTAGAAATCAGATCACTCTGGACTTAAATCTCAGTTCTAGTAATTATTAGCTTTTGAATTTGGCCAAATTTCCTTGTATGACTTACACATAAAAGTGCTCATAATTTATTATTTCTCAGGATATTCATATTTCCTTTATCTCCTACAACCTTTTCTGAGAATCTCAACTTCACTGTCATAGTTTTTAATGGAGATACCAAACATGCTTAAAAGTTTACTGCATTTTAAGCACCTGTGAATTTTTATTGAATATTTCACATCTTAGCTTTTCTTCTCACCTAATCTCTTCATTTAAAGAATCCCAATAACTATTAGAAGAAAGAATAATATATATATATATATATTCTTGCCAGAATCTGGGTCGGTGACAACATGACCTCTCATTTCCTGACAGAAAATGATGAGAAAAACGGGTATACTCTAAGCCTGACTGCATTCTAAGCATTACATGCATAATCTCATATCACATCACCATGGTCCTAGGGGATAGGTTCCTTCTCATCCCATTTCTATGTAGATAGGAAATGAGGCAAGAAGAAGCTGAGAAACTTGCTCAAGTTTGCCTAGATAGCAAGTAGAAGTGCCAGTCCCGGGAGGTGCAGCTTATTGTACTCCAAGCTCTGGCTCTTAAATGTGATTCTCACTTTTAACATTTTATAGTAATTCTCTAACCTGCATGTGTTTATCCTCAGGGCATCAATAGTAGAATAACAGGTTTCCATTGACCTATATTTTCACTTATTATCTTGCCCAATCCTTCATATAACTCTGTACATTTTTGTATAGACTCTACCTGGCTCATGCACATATACTCCCATGACTAAACATAATGTGCCCCATTCTCCAGAACCTATGATCACTTCTAAACCATAGGCATAAGGTGCTGCTAACCTTCCACAGCTGGCCCTCTGACTCCCTTGGTCATAGATGCCACAGTCACACAGAGAACAGAATGAACTGGTTTGATTGCCCTCTTGTCTAAAACTGTTAAACCCTCTGGGAGTTGAAAGTTCAGAGCATCCTAACTCCTTGCTTTGAGCAATAGCTATTTAGATATTTCTGTAGTCATACAAGAAAATGCTGATACGGTAAAGCTCTAAGGATTAGTGAGCCTAGAAGATTACTTATCATAACAGGACAGTTTACAGAGGCTGTTTGGTACTAATTTCCAACTCATTGGGATTCAGACTCCCAGGGACCAAAGGAGCTATGTCCAAGAGATTACTAGGTTCCTAAACAAAAGCATAAAAATCCTTAATTCAGGACCTACTTCCACAGGGCAACGTTTATTGATTGCTGAGTTCAAGGAACCTACAATCCTTAATTTATCTGCTTTCACATATTGCTATTTTCAGGGCTTTAAATCAGATTACAGCTTTGATCAGGTTGCCTGCATAGTATATGTCATCTGGTCGGCCAGAAAGAAATACCATTAAATGCACAGGAAGAAGACTTGGGGAGAAATATCTTTTAATGATTAGGCATTGCCCCATCAATTTCTTTTGAAGACTAAAGATTTGCAAATTTAGACTGAAGAAATTCACATCTAAGCTGGGATGCTTGTGCCCCACAGTCACAAGCTGCTGTGAGCCTACAAAGCAAAAATAAACTCAGCACACAAACTTAGATTTATTTAGAATATCTCTCCTAACAATCATTTTCAAGTTACTAATTGGGGAAAAGAAATGATACACTTAAGGTGAAAATGGATTAACTGTAAAGTAGTTGTTTATGGTGGGTCAGTGGTTGCTAAATCCATGTAAAACGTTATCTAAAAATACAATGCCTTGTTACTTCTCCAAATGCATTCAGAGAGGCAGGTGCAACCAGTACTTATTTATTGGTATTTTTCTCTCAAAATGATACTAAGTTCTTCAGTTTTTTAGTCAGTCGTATTTATACATGTATTTCTACTATCATTGTTTTTTTATTTTATTTTATTTTATTTTATTATATATATAGATATACATATTTTTAAAGGTGCTTAGATTACCTAATTATTACTCAGAAATTACAGGGATTCCCATGTTCCCCACCCCCCACACCTCCCACAACATCCCACACCAACATCCGTCGTCAGTGTGGGACATCACCCGCAATGGATATACACAGCCTGGGGCCTTGCCACCAAGCATAGACTGTATTTTACATCATAGACCACCCTCTCTCCCACATAGTTCTGTGTGGTATATGCTGATGCAAAATGGCCTACATCTGTCGCCACAATGCCACTCATGACAATCCCCAAGTCCCAAAAAAGCCCCTGTATTTCAACTGCCTCTCCCCTACCTGTACCGAAAATGTCCAGTGGCCACCGTCTCCAACTCACAATTTCTTCCATTGCTTGAATCACAATATAATATCATTGTTTTTTAAGAATAATAACTGTCACACCCGGTCTATTTAGAAAAGCAGCCACTCAAAGTAATATGGACACAGACCAGAGATAAGAAAATGCAGCTGCATTTATTAAATTATTTTACTGATTATAACTGCACTATATTCACCTTATAGAGAAATTGGATCAGAAAAGTTATGAAAGAAGCTCACAAAATTGCCATTAAGACAATAGATCAGATCGTACAATTTATCTTAATGTATTTAGATGCTTTTCTATGTACATTTGTCATTGTATGCACTTGATAGACTAATATTTAAATGTTTATATCTTGAGTTTTCTACTCAGTATTATATTGAAACTTTCTCAGGATTAATTCTTCTTACAAAGCTATTTAACATCCATCTGATATTTTTACATTAAAAAATCAATTTTATGAAAACATATTCACAAACCATACAGTCCATCTAAAGTGTACAGTCAATGGCTTTTGGTATACTCATAGAGTTATACACCCATCACTGCAATCAATATTAGAGCATTTCAATTACTCCATTTAGAAATACCCCCTACCCCTTTGTAGTCACTTCTCAATTCCTCTATGCTTCCCCTACTATACATAATCACGAATCTGATTCCATCGCTATAATTTTATTATTAATTCCATTTTGTATAAATAGAATTAAATAATATGTAGTACTTTGTGTCTGGTTTATTTCACTTAATATAATTCCTTTTTCTTTACAATCAATGTAAGATTATTAAGACATTACTATTCCCTATAGTCCATAGTTTGCTTTAGTTGTATATTTGCTCAAATATCACCCTATTATTAGCTTCTTGTGTCATTAACGTACATTGTTCTGTTTCATGGGAAAACACTCTTATATTTGCACTATTATCCAGACTCCTTGTCCACAAGAGGGTTCACTATGCTATATAGTCCCATGTTTCATCCTTTAGCTCTTCTTATGATACACACAATTTTAAACTTTCCCTTTCAACCACATCGTACCCACATATTTTTATACCCAGATATTTTTATTACATATCCTAATTCATTTAATTGTTCTCCTTTATGTAGCCATTTGAGTTGTCTCTATTACTCAATATTATAAAAGAATTTGTGAAATAAAAACTGCATGCTTAATTTTTCCCATTTATTTTACCCAGAACAGATTCAAATGAGTAAGGAATACTGAAAAAAAGCATGTGACCAATCATAAAACCCTTATTATATAAAGTCAAATTTATATCCAGATACTTTAATATCAACAATACTCACCAGCCTTGGATAATATAGTGAGCATATATATTGGTTAATTTGTCATTAAAATACTTCAAATTTTACATTACATTTCTTTGATTGCTTAAAAAATAGAGGATTTTGGACTTCTCATTTTTTTCTAGAAAATTACTTGTTCATTACTTTTGCCTATTTTTTATAATGATGTGACTAGACTATTTTCTAAGTGCTGTTTATAGAAATAGTTGGCAGTCAAAATTATGGCAATTATTTTCAAGTGTGTTTCATGACTTTATGTAGTTGAATTTATGGTTTTTGCCCTATTTTTATACAACTGCATTTTTGCTTGACATGCCCATCCTTACCTTGATATCAATATGTATTTATCATTTTGTTTTTCTGTATTTGAGCCAATTTATGCTTTAATTTAGATGTTAATACACAGCATACATTTTTTAAAAATTTAATTGTATTTTTTCCATTTTTTGATTCTAATATGAAGAGAAGACTTATTTTGTTTTGAAAAATTCCTATTAGTTACTATAAAAACTTTCATTATCTCCACTGTGAAAAATTATTTATACAATATTTTAAAATATTGATTCCTTTGGGATTTGACACTGTTTGCTTCTTATTGAGCTTGGCTGTTTTCATTTGTTTTAACTGTACTTTTTGAATAGCAAACTTTTTAAATTTTATATAACAAATATAATATTTTTCTATAACTAATCTATTGACTTCTGAATTCAAACTTTATTCCAAAATAATTGATGGTTTTACTAATTTCATGAGATGATTAGTTAGTTAACTTACAGTGTCATTTAGCTCATTTATTTCTCTCTTGATATTGAAATGAGCAATTATTTCAAGGACAATGTTAATATGTGTTCTTCTCATTTTTCTTTTATGAATTATTTTCATGTGGAAAACTGTTCTTTACCTTTATGTGCAAACTTTCACTTAAGTAATAATGATGGGTCTTGCAGTCAGAATATGTGTTTTTCATATATTATCTCCTTTCTATCTGGAATCTTTAATGTTTCCTCTTTCATGAAATATGAATATTTGATTAAATGATGACTAAATTTTCTTACATTTATAAAATTCTTGAATTTAAAAATTATTGATCAAAGAAACATTGCAAATTGATACAAAATTGTCACAATGTTTGGTGAAACAGCCATGTCTTTTTGTATTCAGTTGAACAATTCATTGGAAAGTTCTAGCTATTCATTATATAATCAATATGGGAAGTATTTAAAATAATATTTAAACTAAAGTAAAGATGAATGAGTATTTTGTTGAAAATTCATAGTTTTTATCTCAACTGCTGAAGTCAGAATAGACTTATTATTGTGAAAGATTGGGACTACCAGAAATATATGGGACTGGAAAAATAAGAGAAAGTCATTAAGGCAGGAACGACTCCAAAATGAATGCTGCTGTATTTCACAACTAGAGGGAGCACCATTTTCTTTTTAATCTGGCAGATGTCCAGAATAAATTATTTTCTCTGCGTAAAGCCAAGGATGGATATTAAGTCTTTCCAGATACAGCCATAGAGCTACAATACTCCTAATACCCAGGAGGTGAAAGATATTTGAAGAACACTTTTTTTTTCTGTCAAAAAACAGCATACATGGGAAGCAGATGTGGTTCAAGCAATTGGGCTCCTGCCTACCACATGGGAGGTCCATGGTTTATTTCCCTGTGCTTCCTAAAGAAGACAGTGGGCAGGCACTGCAAGCTGACACAAGATGACACAAGAGACACAAAGAGAAAAACATAAGGAGAGACACAACAAAGCAGGGAAGGGAAGTGGCTTAAGCCATTAGGCACCTCCCTCCCTTATCGGAGGTCCTGGGTTCAGTTCCTGGTGCCTACTAAAGAAACAAAGAAGATGAACATACACAGAAAATGCAAACAATGAGGGGGCGGGGAGAAGTAAATAAAAAATAAATATTTAAAAGTCAAAAAAACAAAAAAGAAATCTACAAACCACTGCATTCCAAAATAAGTTTTATTGGGTGAATTTGTGCCTTTGATAATAAGAAAAAAAGCAGCAATTACAAGAGAATGTTGGTGATATCTCTATGAAAAAGACAGAGAATCTGCACTTTAAAATTTGAATAGAAAACAAGTGAAAACCAGTTGAAGAACAATGAAAAGATGAGCTATTTTAGAGGTAGACACTTACACTGATTTCTGAGTGAAAGAATCTAGATAAAAGAAGAGGATCTGGATTAGGGCCAGGGCAGGAGTTCTGCTAATCTTAGTGACTTCATGTCCATCTTCATAAGAAGTAAAGTAGTACAAATTACTCCATAGCAATTGCCAAATGTTATATTAAATATAATTTACATACAGATTAATATTCAACATTTTAGTAAAGAATTCATTCCAAAAGGGAATCCAGAATTCCCAGTGGTGGTTAACTTATTTGATGTTTACCAAATGTCAATGTGTGCTTACTGTAAGTTTATCTCCCTTGAAGCTGGACCATGTGAATGGATCACAAAAGTTATATGTTCCACACTCAGATAGAAACATTTAGGAGCCAGTATTCCAGACTCCAGCATTCCTTTTCCCTGCTTCAACAAATCTGAATTTGTTGAAATTCATGGCTATCTCTCCCAATATTGTTTCATTTAAGGCTATTTATCAGTCCTTGGTCTGTTAAATAGACAACCATAATGTCTTATGCTTAGTAAATAGAATAATTGAGAATCATATCCAATTTCATGTCTTTCAGGTATAATTCATCTAGGAGGCTATTATGGCCCATTCATGTAAAGGATGTCCATGTTTAGAATTCTAATCTTCTGCTTAGACTTCCCTTCAACCCTGAAGCCAAAAAGAAATTCCATAATCAAAGATGCCTAGATCTTGCTTAGGCAGGTTTTCAGCGGAGAAATCAAAGAGGGGAGAAAGTTAGGAGATGCTCTCTTCTCTCCACCCTCCTTCCTGTTCATCTGTTTAACATTGGCTCTGTCTGAGGAGTAAACCCTGCCTTCCCCTGGTGATAGGACCAAAGCTCCTAAGAAGTCCTGACGTGACTTTAGTTAGAAGTTCCTCTCCAACCTAGGGTGGACACAGCACCAGTTTCTGATGAGCTACAATAACATAAATAGAGTTCAGGATTAGAATAAAATCACTCTCGATTTAAACCTGAGAGCTATTAATTATTAGATTTGCTCATGCAAAAATCTGCTTTCATATAAAATGAATAGAAGAAGAACTTAAGCCTGAAGATTATATGAGACTCAGATCAGTTGCCACACTTAAACAGTTGACTGATATATAAAAGAGCTCATTATGTATCAATTCTAATGATATTCACCTTTTCTTTATCCCCTACAAACTTATCTGGGAATCTTAACTTCACTGTTAGCTATTTGAGGGCAGATCAAAGACTCCTAGAAAGATTTCAGAATTATAATTACTTGTGTATAATTTTTTAATACTTCTGAATGTTGCCTTTTTTCTGCTTAATTTCAGCATTTGCCCACAATCCTACCCACCACAAGAGAAATGAAGACAAGCTACACATACAAGGTGAGAACATTTCTGCCAGGACCAGGTACTGCTACACCATGAGCTCTTTGTTCCTATGCAGAAAATGACAACAGACAACAAAGGGTTGACTCTGTGCCAGACACCATTCTAGGCATTTAATGCATAATCTCCTATAACTTCACACTGATTTATGAGATAGGTTCCTTTCTATCCTCTTTGTCCAGTTGTGAAAATGAGGCATAAAGAAGCTGAGAACCTTGTCAAGGTTGCATAGTAGTAAGTAGAAGAGCTAGCCCTAGGAGGTGCAGTTGATTGTGCTCCAAGCTCTTCCTCTTAAGCATGTCAGAATTTTAATATTAGAGAACAGTTTCTCTAACCTGCATATGCTTCAGGGCATTGACAGCAGAATAGCAGTTTTTAATATCCTAATAGTTTTCACATTTTATTTTGTTTAATTCTACTTATAACACTCTAAGAAAGGTATAATTAAGATTGTTTTTTATATTCTGATAAACTCTTGCATCCATTTTCCTATGACTAGATTAATTTATGCCCTACATCCCAGAATCTAGGATGACTTTCAATCCACAGGCATAAGATGCCACTATCCTACCTCTGCTGGCTCTTTGCCAGTCACAAGAGAGGACAGGATAAACTTGTTTGACTGCCAATTTGGATTTAGTGGCTAATTCTCACCCACTGGGAACAGAAATTTCAGAGGATCCCTAACTCCTTCTTGTGCTTGAGCAATATCCTTTTAAACACATAGCTTTAATCATACATTGAAATATTAATAAGGACACTTTCTGGGGATTCCTGAGCCTGAAACATCATATAAACATAAAGAGGCACAGATTATAGATGCTATTTGGCTCTAAAGTTCAAAACCATTAGTATTCTGTCTCTGAGTGACCAAAGGGGCTATCTCTAGTCTTAGTACGTATTTCTATAAAGAAACAACTTAAAAGAGCTGACTTCAGGGACCCGCTACTCCTGGAAAACTTCCATTTGTTGTTGAGTTCATGGTATTTGCAATCCCCAATTCTTCTGCATTAACATAGCTTTCTTTTTTCATGTCTTTATATCATGTTAGAGCAAAGATCAAGAGACTTCCATAATATAATTTATCCTATCACCAAGAAAGCAAAATTTGCAAATGTGCACCAGGGAGGCTTTGGAAGAGATGTCCTTCAATGGTTAGGTTTCTCCCCATCAAGATTTTTAAGGCCTGCAGTTGTGGAAGTCCTGGATCAAGAAATTCTTAGCTGAGCTGGAATGCTTGTGGCCCACATTCACAGGGTAAACACACCCCACAAACTAAGATTTATTTAGAAATTGTCCCTTGCAAATCATTTTTAAGTCACTAATTGAAGTAAAGAAACACTACACAAAGTAAAAGTGGAAGAACTTGCAAAGTAGCAGTTAGAGATGGATCATTAATTGTTAACTCTGTAGGAAGTCTTCTCTACTTATATGGAATGAACGTGTAACTTCTTCCCCAAATTCATTCAGAGAGTTAGGTACAACAGTGTCTTCATTAGTATTTTTCTCTCCAGGTGTCACTAGGGTTAAACTTAGAGGTAAGTTATATTTTAATGTGTATTTCTATGGTCACAGTTTTTTATGACTAAGACTGTTACACGAGGTCTACTTAGAATAGCATTTACTTGAGATATTAGGACCCAAATATTAGGATATGAAAATAAAACTTCTTTTATTAAATTATCTTGCTAATTATAAAGGCAATATGTTGTTTTTATAGAAAAATCAGGTGAGAAAATTTACTAAGGAAAACAACACATCACCTTTTCACTTTACCTAATATGGAAAGTGTAGCAGTTTGGCAGTTTAATATAGTTATGAATTCCAAAAGTAGATATTGGATTATGCTTCCAAACTGGTCTGTTAATCTGGGCATGATTCAGTTATGATTAGGGCATTGACTGGGCCATGTCAATAGGGTGTTGAGCCCCACCCCTTAGTGGGTGGGGTCTCAAAGATAAAAGACATGCATGGTTAAGGACAGTATTGGAGCAGGTTTAAGTTGGAGTTGTGATGCGGAGTCTTGAGCTGGAGCCCCGGGAAATAGCGTACAGAGGAGCTTGGTCATGAGGAAAGTCATATGGCCCTGGGAAGAGAAGCAAGCCATTTGCCTGATAGTCTATAGCTGTCTTTGTGGCACAAAGAAAGCCTGAGCCCAGAGAGAGGCAAGCCCCAGGAAGAGAGAAATGCAAGAAGCCTGAAACCTGGCAAAGATTGGCAGCTCTCATGCTCCAACATGTGGCAACAGACTTTGGTGGGGGAAGAAACTTATGCTTTATGGCCAGGTAACTGTAAGCTTCTACCCCAAATAAATACCTTTTATAAAGACCAACCAATTTCTTGCCTTTTGCATAGTCTTGCCTTTTGGCTGACTAATACAGAAGGCAATGCTGAAAAAAGACTACAATCATAGAAAGGGAGTAGTGATAATAATTATGAACTCCAATATAAACTCAGTCATCAATGCTTCTTGAGCAAATATTCTGGCTGTTCTGGACAGACCTACTTCTATACATTCTTCCTAGCATATTTCCAATATTGTACCAATATCCTATAATCCTTATATTACACATTATCTTCTCATATCGAAAGACTATTTCTTCCACTTGTTAGGAAAATAGGGACCATCAAAGAAACATTCTCTAATTCTTAAGCTTCTTCATCAATAAATGTATCTATAAATCGTTTTCACCTTTATTCCTTCCTGTCCAATAAGTAAACATATGTAGAGTTCCTATATTATTTTAATGTGTCAATATGTATGTGACATTAAGCTCCTTCTTTTGTTCTCAGAAATATTCCTTCCAGTGCTCATCATCAGAGCACCTCAAATATATTTATGGGTCGATTTCAGGCAAAATGAGGCTTTGAACCAAGAGATTAAAAATGGGGGATATGGATAAAAATTCCAGCTCTTTTCTTTTCTGCATGACAACAAAAGATAGAGTTGACAGGTATAATTAAATTCAGCTTAGAGTTAGGGTTAGATTCAGAGTTAGCATTGGAGATATAGTTAGAGCTACAGTTGGAACTACTGTTAGAACATGGACATAGAGTAAGAGTTAGATACAGAGTTGAAGTTTTTAGAGATATTCTGTGACTTTGCCAGGAAATTCTCACTGGGGTTAGTATCATTTGTCCATGCAGACATCATCTTACAGAGAGAACTAATACCAAAGATTTATGTTCACAAAAGCCATGCCCTAGGTAGGTAAATAAGTGTTTCACTGGATCCCCAAGACACACATTTCTTGCTTAAAGAGCTTTTCTAATGGTGCATTTTTCTTGAGGGGAGAAGATGTTCACATCACACTTCATCACTTTAAGTACAGGAAAAACCTGAACCTAAAGTGCCAAGTGAATTATTTCAACCCAAATGATTCTTGGGAAGATTGGAACCAAGTTCTCATTACAGGTTGAAGGAGAAGAAATGGAAGGGGGAGTGCTCCTTGTTGTAGAGTTTCTCTCTTCCTCCTCTAGGTGTACTTTTACAAGGGAGACTTGCTGAGTGTGATTTTCTCACTGGCTTCTGCATATACCTCACTCTATGTCTGCATGATTCTCATCTGTAGGGTAGAAGAAAAGGCTCTAATCCTCTTAATCCATTATGATATACTGACTACTAGGCATGCATGCAAAAAAGGATATTATATCCATGCCTTATAAATCAGCCAACTGAGGGGAGAACTGCTGGAATTCCAGTCTCATAAGTACTCTCATTCAATCATTAATTACCTGGTCACATGCAAAAAATGTCACATTCACACAACATATGCAGGCAATGTTCATTTTGATTTAGCAAGTAATGATATTTAAGTAGATTTAAGTAATATGAGAAAATTTTATATATGTCCTCATGTATTTACAATTTTTGGTTCTCTTCATATTTCCATCTAAAATTACTTTTCCTCTGTTTGAGGACATCCATTAATGTATCTTATACTATAAATCTGATGATGAATTATTTTAGCTTATATATATATATAAATATTTCTTTTTCATTTATTCTTGAAAGAACTTCATGCTCTATATGTATAATCCATAGATATTTTTTTTCAGAAATTTTTCTTTCACATGGTATGCCACTGTTTCCTTGCTTACTTTGGTTCTGAAATAAAGAGTGATGCCATACTTCTCTTGTTCCCCCATACAACCATATTTTTTGCAAGCTTTCCTTTGCAAAAGAGGACATTGAGGAATAAAGAAGTTGAGTAATTTACCCAAAGTGACCCAGAATTTAAAAAATGAAGATGAACAGTGTTGAGTTTGTGGGTATGCCTAACATGCAAACATTTCTCTCAATTTAATCAGAAAATATTTTCCAAGTATTTTCTATTAAAATTACACTAGATTGATGACTTCACATATTATATTTTGGGAATTTTCCCACTAATTCTATTTTATTTAAGACTGCTTCTCAGGCCCTGGTAATTTATTTGACACATAGATTCAAATATTAGTAGGTAGAAGAATTTGAAATAAAATGCAGGTTCATGTCTTTGATGTACAATCTATAAAGATGCTAGCATGAACCATTCAGGTAGAGAATGTCTAATTCCTAATTCTGCTCAGACTTTCCTTTGTCCTATAGCCATCAAGAATTTCCAGAATCAAAGATGTTTATATTGTGGTTAGGCAGGTACCAGGATGAGGGCTGATGCTAGGAAAGGAAGTTAGAAGAAGTTCTCTTTTCTCCAATAACTCTGTTCTGTTCAGCTGCTGTATATAGGATTTGTCAGAGGAGTAAGTTCTGCCTGGCTCTGGTTGTACAGCGAAACTTCCTAAACAATCAAGAGGTGGTCTGATTCAGCGCTTCCTTTCCCGTCATATGCAGTCTGTAGCTACATCACATCACCAGTGTCTGATGAGATAAAATAAAACAATGATTACAGCTCAGCAATAGAAATCAGATGTCTCTGGATTTAAATCCAAGTGATAATAATTATTAGCTTTTGAATTTGGCCAAATTTCCTTAAGAAGAGAGACAGACAGACAGACAGAAAGACAGACAGAAAGATAGATGTAATACAATCTTCCACATGGGAATTGTAAGTGACTTAGATGAGAAACTGAACTTAGCAGAATGCTGATATATAAAAGTGCTCATAATATATTAGTTCTCATGATATTCATATCCTCTTCATCTCCTACAATATTTTCAGGGAATCTCAACTTTTACAGTCAGATTTTTTTGTTTAGAGATCAAACGTGCATAAATGAATTTAGAATTATAACAACCTACATATCTTCATTGAATAATTAAACGTTTGGCTTTTCTTCTCTCCTAATTTTTTTCTATGCCCAGAATCCTATACACCATAAGGGGAAATTACTCAGTCACAACATGAGTACCCATTTCCTGTACAGAAGATGACAACAGAAAAAAGAAAAGGATATGCTCTATGCCTGACTGCATGCCAAGCATAATATGCATAATCTTATATCACAGAGCAACAGTTCCATGAAATAGTTTCCTTCTAATCCCTTTTGTAAACCAGCATTATATTAAGAATGACTATATCATTAATTCTTCTTACAAAATACTTAAGTCCACTCGATATTTTAAATTATATATCCTAATCCAATTAATCGTTCCCCTTTTCGTAGACATTTGGGTTGTCTCCATTTTCCACTACTAAAAAAAAATCTGAAATAAAACCTGTATGTCTAATTTTGGCCCATATATTTTATATAGAAGCCTCATCTACTTTATCTCCCTGGCAAGCAATATTCTGATTGTAGTGACCATCTCCATCAGTAAGCTTTGTCTCCCCAAGTACTTTTACTGTCTTTCCTGTCCTTTCTCATTACTCATTCTCTCCTACAAAGGGCCCCAAATTATATTGGACTTACTCTCTGAAAAGAAAAATATCTCCTTAAAAGGGTGCATGACTCAAGCCTTTAGGGCACATTTCCTCGGGGGAGTTGAGATCCTCCGACTCATGGTGATGGCCTATGACCACTATGTGACCTTCTGCATGACCCTGCACTATATAATCACAATAAAATGATGGGTGTTTTGTCTCCTTGTGGCTGGGTACAGGGCTGAGGAGTTTCTTCATGCCCAGATTCAAATCCATTTTGTGATCTGATAGCCATTCTGTGGCCCCGATGTCAATGACCATTTCTTCTGTTATCTTACCCCCTGCTGAATCCCTCCTGCATTGACACTCATGTATGTGGACTCTTTGTTGTCACCAGCGGTGTCTGCTACGTATGCTAAATTTTTCTAATCTTATCATCTCCGATGTCCTCATACTTTGCCTCCTCAGAATTCAAAGCTCTGAAATAAGGCAGAGGGCTTTCTCCATCTATGGTTTCCATATTTCTATGCTCTCTTATTCTTTATGCCTGAATATTTGTGCAACTTTGCCATTGATAAAGGAGTGGATGAATTTTATGCTATAGTATAACTCAAATAAAAAGCATTTGACAAAATATAGCACCATTTCCTGGGAAAAACACTGCAAAAGATAGGAATAGAAGGAAACTTTCTGAACATGATAAAGGGTAGATATGAAAAACCCCAATCTAACATCATCTTCAATGGTGAAATTCTAAAACCTATCCCTCTAACATCTGGAACAAGACAAGGATGCCCACTATCACTGCTCCTAATTAATATTGTGTTAAAAGTACTTGCTTGAGCATCCAAATTGGAAAGGAAGAAGCAAAAATTCCACTATATACAGATGATATGATCCTATACATAGAAAGCCCTGAGAAATCTACAACAAAGCTTCTAGAACTTATAAATGAGTTCAGTAAAGCTGCAAGCTATAAGATCAATGCTGAAAAATCAGTAGCATTTCTGTTAACAATAATGAGCAATCTGAGAAGGAAATCAAGAAAAAATACTATTTACAATAGTAATGAAAAGAATCAAATACCTAGGAATAAATTTAAAGATGTAATGGATTTATATACAGAAAACTACACAACACTGTTAAAGGAAATCAAAGAAGACTTGAATAAATGGAAGAATATTCCCTGTTCATGGATAGGAAGACTAAATATCATTAAAACATCTATCCTACCCAAACTAATCTACAGATTTAATGCAATCCCGATAAAATACCTAAAGAGCATTTTTTAATGAATTGGAAAAACTAACCACAAAATTTATTTGGAAGCATAAGAGGACTTGAATCACCAAAGACATGTTGAAAAAGAAAAATGAAATTGGAGGTATCACACTACCTGATTTTAAAACATACTTCAAAACTATAGTGGTCAAATCTGCATGGTATTGGCACATGGATAGACATACCGACCAATGGAACCAAATTGAGAATTCTGATATATATCCTCGCATATACAGTCATCTGATATTCGACAAGGCCACCAATCCAGCTCAGTTGTGAGAGAATGGCCTCTTTAACAAATGGTGATGGGAGAACTGGATATCCATATCCAAAAGAATGAGAGAGGAATACAAACTCACACCTTATACAAAAATCAACTCAAGATGGAACAAAGATCTCAATATGAGAACCAAGAATCTAAAGACCTTGGAAGATAAAGTGGGTAAGCATCTACAGGACCTTGTAATAAAAAATGGTTTGAAGAACTTCACACCCAAACCACGAGAAGCAAAAAAAAAAAAAAAAATAGATGAATGGGATCTCCTCAAACTTAAAAACTTTTGGACTGTGATGTTTAGGCTAATGTGTCAACTCAGCCAGGTAATTATGTCCAGGTGTTTGGTCAAGCAAGCACTGGACTAATTGTAATACAAGAGCATTTATGGACTTCTGTCACCACTGATTTTACCACCTGGATGGCTGATTACATCTGCATCAATTGGGAGATTGCATCAGCAATGGGTGATGCTTTTATCCAACCAGTTGAATGCCTTAACAGGGGAAGTGATATCAACATTTGGAGAGATTTTACCAGCTCATCTTTGGACAGCCAGCTTATCCCAGAATCTCATCAATGACCTTTCATTGTACTTTAATCAGAGGCCTTGGCTTGCAGCCTGCCTGCAGAACCTGGACTTGTGCATCCAAACAGTCGCATAAGAGACTCATAAAATCTCATATTATTGACAGATATCAACTATTGATTCTGTTTCCCGAGAGAACCCTGACTAATACATGCACCTCAAAAGACTTTATCAAGAAAGTAAAAAGGCAGCCTATCCAATGGAAGAAAATATTTGGCAACCATATATCTGATAGGATCCTAATATCCTGCATATATAAAGAAATCCTACACCTCCAACATAAAAAGACAAACAACCCATTTAAAAAATGGGCAAGTGACCTGAAAGACTTCTCCAAAAAAGAAATACAAATGGCTAAAAGGCACATGAAAAGATGTTCACATGACTATTAGGGAAATGTAAATCAACTACAATGAGATACCATCTTACACCCATTAGAATGGTGGCTATTAAAAAAGCAGCAGACTATAAGTGTTGGAGAGGATGTGGAGGAATGGGAACCTTCATTCACTGCTGGTGGGAATGTACAATGGTTCAGTCATTGTGGAGGAGAGTTTGGTGATACCTCCAAATACTAACTATAGAACTTCCAATATGATCCAGCAATTTCACTGATGGGTATATATCCAGAAGATTTGAAAGCAAAGACACGAACAGATATATGCACACCAATGTTTATAGTGACATTATTCACTATTGCCCAAACTTGGAACCAACCCAGGTGCCCATCAACAGATGAATGGATAAACAAATTGTGGTACATACATACAATGGAATATTACTCAGCTGTAAGAAGGAATAAAGTGCTAACGCATGGGATAACATGGATGAATCTTGAGGACCTTATGTTGAGTGAAGCAAGCCAGGCATTGAAGAATGAGCAATATATGCCTTCACTGATATGAATTAAGGAAATTGATCAGTCTCAGAGACCTATTGCCTAGAAGATAGGTTTACAAAAAATAGAAAAAGAGAAGAGGGTTTTGCACCATCACTCATATGGACGTAATCTATGTTAAGGTGAAAGAGTGTAGTTACATATTGAAGGGATAGGACAGGAGGGTAGTGATATTATTGGGTTGGGTGTTGCAGGATTGACAGGTTGGTAGATTGGGAAGGGTGGGTTAGAAGATCCAGGGTACTGGAGGAAGGGTTGGGAGAGGGACCAGGCAAACACTGGGGATTTGCAGGTATTTGGTTGAAAGTACAAATTGGGAATGCTCTTATGGCAATATGACAAGGAAAGGTTACTGGTTTAGGGTATTGGATGTGGAAGGGACATTCGGAACAGGGCACATCTGGAGCAGCCTTCTAAGCAGTGTGTGAATAATCTTTCTGTCATAATGTGTTGTATCAGTAGGTGGAGACCCACATAATGAGCAGGAAGGAGTAAGACTCCAATCCTCAGGAGGACCGATTTGTGCTGAAACAGAGAGGTGATAGTCTCTCAAGAGCAAGGTGGTTCCTAATAGAGAAGGACAAACCAGTGTGTCAAGACAGTGTCTTGTATGTAACAATGAATCTGTCATCCAAAGAGTAAAGCCAGGAGGTTGCCATGGGCCCCAGGGGGATGGGGAGGGAGGAATAGAATGAATTGAACAGGGGGTATTTAGTGGTCAGTGGAATTGTTCTGCATAATCTCACAGTAATGGGCACAGGACATGGTAAATATAATCAAAATTTGTAAAAGTGTACATTCTAAAGTGTAAGCCATAGTGTAAACCATTGACCATGTTTAATAGCTATGTTTCACTATCTGGATATCAGTTAAAACAAAGATACCATCCACTTGTAAAAAGGTATTAATATGGGGGGAGAAAAGGGGGAAGATGTTGGGTATATGAGGGTCTCCTGTATTCTGTGTGTCACTTTGCTATGACATAAAATTTCTTTGAAAACCATATGAAAAATAGTGAAACACTGGGGAATGAATGGAAGAAGGTGCCACAATACAGACAGGACACCAGATATTGCAGTGATGAAAGGCAAATTGTAAAAAAATAAAAAAATAAAAAAATAAATATTTTTCATTTTTTTAATATCCCAAAGGTTTTTATTTTATTTTATTTTTAATTTTCATGTATTTTATCTTTTATATATAAGCTTATCATTATTATTTCATCCTCCTATTGTATTTGGCTATTATAATGGCTTCATCTTTGAAGATGCTTTGGATTACAGAACAGTTATAACTGGGGCGAGGGACAAACATTGGTGTAGGGTGTCAGGGTTGGGGGATGCATGGGAGGAAGTTCACCTGAGCATACATATAAGGTATATAAAAAGGTTTAGATGTTCATGGGGCATTGTCACAGCGGGTGGAGACTTACTCAATAAAATAGAGAATACTGAATTCCCATCCTGGAAAGCTCTGCCACATTTTGTAAGGGACTAGCAACAGTCCTGCAAGTGAAGGGGCAGTGACTGGAGAAGGAAGATGATCCACTGATTCACCCATGATATTGATGACTAGGTTTATGAGTCTTTGCTTTTGTAATTGAAACTTAGCCTATTGTTATGGGGTGCCTGAGGGTTGCTTCCTGAGAGCCCCCTTGTTGATCAAATATGGTGTCTTTCTAAGCCAAACTCACCATATGAATGCATTACCTTCCCTCCAGTGTGGGACATGACTCCTGGGGATGAGCCTCCCTGGCACCGAGGGATTGCTACCAAACACCAGCTAGCAATGCAACTGGAAAAAGACCTCAAATAAAAGGGGGAAAGGGTAAAGACAAATGAGTTCATATGGCTAAGAGCCTTCAAAGTGAGTTAGGAGGTCATCCCAGAGGTAATGCTTATGCACATCTCAACAGGATCTCATAGACTTCCAAAGTGGATACCACTCCAAATAGTAGGGCTCCTGAGGGCACTGGAGACACCCAAGTCTTATGGTCAGTGCAGATAGCTCCAGAGTTGGGTCCCTTGCCAGTGGGCCCTACTTTGGAGTCTGTGCTCCTGGGAGTGACAGAGTTGAACTCAATTATGTCTTCCCTGCACATGGCTCATCTGTCCCTTCTTTTTAAACCTATATTTAGTGCTGGAGTTTGTAGGGGTATGTCCAGAGACTCGAGTCTTTTGGCTGCCCATATACCAGCTGGGCCCAGAACCTCAGTGTAGCTGCAGAACCTACACTATAGCTCATTGGACTCACCCAGGACAACTGGCGGGGAGATGATGATGGACAATGGCCATCACAGGGAATGGTGAGAGTCTGCTCCTGCTGGCAGGAGAGTTCTATCCATCTTCCCCATGGGATATAAGCCCCCTTTCAATTGGAGGTGGATTGGACATCACCATCCCAGAATCCTCAGTATTGGGGGAAGAGCTATAGACTAGAGTGGACTTACTGGTATTCTTCTATAGACATATTGTGATTCTAGCAATGGAAGAAATTACAACATAGATGTGGAGCCAGTGGCCGTTGGAGGCTCTGGGGGGAGGGAGAGGGAAAAACAGTTGTAATACAGGGGCTTTTTCAGGACTTGAGAATTGTCCTGAAAGACATTGCAACAACAGATATAGGCCATTTCATATCATCACATAACATGCAGAACTGTGTGGGAAAGAGTGTAGACTACAATGTGAACTATGGTCCATGCTTAATGGCAAAGCCCCAGGATGCGTTTATCAGTTGCAATGAATGTGCCACCCTAATGAAGGATGTTTATGTGGTAAGTTGTGGGAGGTGTGGGAAGTGGGGCATATGGGAATCCCTATTTTTTGTGAAACATTTATGTAATTTAAGTAGCTTTTAAAAATTTTTTAAAATAAAATAAAATAAAAAAACAACTGGTGGATGGCCAGGCCTTTCACTAACCTGATATTTACTTCAATTTTGCCTTTTCCAGGTACTGGAGGTTCTTGCTTGTAAATGTGTACAATATAGATTTTTGGTGTTGGTCTGAGAAGAGTATGTCAGGTCATACAACAAGATGAAACAAATCAGGAGCAGTTGCCTAACTTTGCCTTTCTCAAGCAGTATATGCAAGAAATTTAATGATTCTGTTAAAAGATAAGTGTAAAAAGTGGAAAATAATTGTATGTGTTCAGCTCTGTTTAAAGTATGCTAGATTTTTTTAAAAACCTGTAACTAGTTACTCCTACTAAAGAGAAGGTGAATATTGTCTGGACATAAAATTTTAACAAGCTGGTGAATAATCCATGTTTTTACATATTTATTCCCAAGGCATTTTTAAATGATATGCCAACTTCCCAGGCAAGATGCAAAGGTCATAATTGACAAGCTATTTGTGGCAAATTTTTCTCCATAGTTATACTGATATTTTAGTCATTGGCAATTATAAATTAGAAGATGATCTTCTTCTTAACTATTTTTGTGACACAAGTCTTGACTTTCTACCCTGGAGTAATTTTAGTAATCTTTTGTGGTTATTTCAATGTGCAGAAGAATTTAATAGAAATCTTGTGATTCTAGAACATCCATCCTGTCAGAAATATGCCAATCTTGTCAAAATCAGCCAATTTTAGGAAATTCCAAAATTATTTTCTTTACATATTATTTTATAGTTACTTTAATATATAATAAATATTTTATTTAAAATAAGACTGAGTAATTTTACTTTGCTTAACAACCTGGAATTATAACCGAAGGGAAAATGGACTAATGAATACTATTGTCTAATAGAAAGTACATTGAAATACAAAGGAGTAATTATTATTTTTTCAAAGGCCTAATTATTAACCTATTTGTTAACTATAAGCCATGGGCAGGTCACTTAATCTTTCTTAGATTCCATTTCTCAACTAGGAAAAATTAAAAATATAACTATCTTATGTGGTTTTGAAGAGCAATAAAAATCACTACTGTAAAAGTACTTTTTAACCCTTAAACTGCTTTTAAAGGCTAATTTATATTACTTTGCATGTAAATAGTTGCACTTTTTTATATTCATATTTTAATCAACTTTACTGAGTTATAATTACCTACAAGAAATACAACCACTTTAAGTGAATACTTAGATGAGTTTAGTCAAATGCATTCACATCATCACTTCCATCAGCAAGTAGAAATTTTCTGTCATCTCAGAGATTTTCATCTTGTTCTTTTCAGTCAATTCCACCAGTCCTAGCAACCACAGATCTGTTTTGTGTAATTATAGGTTAGATCAGTTGTTTACACCTTTCTATGTTTGAGTACTGCAATATTCTATGTATGTAACATAATTTATCAATGAAATCATGTGTTGATGGGCATATGCACATGGGGTATTTATAACTTTTGGCATTATAAATAAAGCTAGTATGAATATTTTTGAAAAAATAAAAGATGCAGAGGTCCTGCTTAGGCAGGTTTCCAGTGGGGATATAAAAGATAAGAGTAATTTAGGAGATGTTATTTTCTCTCCACCCTCCTTCCTTTACAGCTCCTGAACATTGGATCTATCTGATGAGTAAACCACGCCTTGCTTGGTGATGAAACCAAAGCTTCTACACAATCCAGACTTGGTCTCAATCACCTCTTCCTCTAACATCCAGAGTGGACATCTCACAACACCAGTTTCTAATGAGCTAAAATAACATCATGAATAGGGCTCTGGTTGAAAAGTCAGATAACTCTAGACTAAATTGGAAACACTACTAGTTATTAGATTTTGCCCATGGCCAAATATGCTTTTAGATAATTTAGAAATAACAAGAACTGCACCATGGTGATTATATGAGACTCAGATGAGATACCATACTTAGAAAATTCATTGATATAGGAAACTGCTGATTATATATTAGTTCTAATAATATTCACATTTCCTTTATTCCCTAAAACCTTATTGGGGAATCTGAATTTCCTGTTATATATTTGAGAATGGAAGTCAAACACTTTGAAAGATTCCAGAATTAATTTTACTTATGAATAATTATTGACTATTTGTAAATTTGGCCTTTCTTTTCTACTAATTTCAGCATTTACCGACAATACTGCCATCCACAAGAGAAAGGAAGACAAGCTGCATGTAAGAGATGAGAATATTTTTGCCAGGAGTAGGCATTGCTACACCATGAGCTCTCTGTTCCTATGCATAAATGAGAACAGATAACAACATGCTGACTCTGTGCCAGATGCCATTCTAAGCATTACATGCATAATCTCCTATAACCTCACACAGATTTGAGATAGGTTCCTTCTCATACTTTTTGTATAGTTGTGAAAATAAGGCATAAAGAAGCTTAGAATCTTGCCAAGCTGAATAGTAGTAAATAGAAGAGCCAGCCCCAGGAGGTACAGTTCATTGTATTCCAGGTTCTTCCTCATAAACATGTCAGAATTAAATATTAGAGATCAGTTTCTCTAGCCTGTATGTGTCTACCCAAAGGGCTTCAACACTGGAATAGAAGTTTTAATGGCCTCACAGTTTTAACATTTTATTGTTTTTAATCCTCCATATAACTTTGTGGGAGGGTAATTGGGTTGTTTTATATAGTCTGATAAACTTTTGCACACATTCTTCTGTGACTAAATTAATGCAAACCATACTTCCCAGGCTGTAGGATGACTTGCAGACTACAGGCATAAGATGCTGCTTTCCTAACTCCAGTGACTCTTTGCCCACAACCGATGGTCACCGATGCCATAGCCACAAGGGAGGACATGGTAAACTTGTTTGGCTGCCAACTTGGATGAAGCTTCTAATTCTAACCTTCTGGAAACAGAAAGTTCAGAACATCCTTAACTCCTTCTTGTGCTTGTGCAATATCCTTTTAAATATATACCGTCAATTGCACATGAAAAGGTTAACGAGGACAGACTTCTTCGGTGATTACTGGTTCTGTAACACCACATAAGAGCCACAGATTATAAATGCTGTTTGTTTCTAAATTGCCATCCAATTTGCACCCAGACTCTGAGGGACCAAAGCAGTTATCTCCAGTCTCAACACAGGGTTTCTAAAAGAAAAGGCTTAAAAAAGCTGATATCAGAGAAATGTTCTCCAGGGCAACTTTCATTTGCTGCTGAGTTAATATTACTTGTAATCCCCAATTTTTCTGCCATAACATAGTTTGCTATTTTCAGGCCTTCAAATATGTTATAACAAAGATCAACAGACTTAATATGTTTTTTCTAGTCACCAAGAAAACAAGACAGGCAAATGTGCAGCAGGGAGGTGTGGGGAGGGATGTCCTTCAATGTTTTTGTTTCTCCCGATCAAGTGTTTTGAAGCCTAAAGTTTTGGAAGTTCTGGATCAAGAAATTATTTTCTAAGCTGGGATGCTTGTGGCCCACATTTGCCAGTTGGTGTGAGCATATAGAGCAAAATATTCACACCTTACAAACTAAGATTTACTTAAGAAGTCTCCCTTAGCAATCATTTTCAAGTCATTAATTGAGGTAAAGAAGCACGATACTTAAAGTAAATATGGCTGAACATGAAAAGTAGCAGGTAGTGATGAATCAGTCTTTGCTAACTCCATAGAAAGTGTTCTCTACAAATATGGAATGAACTTGTTACCTCTTCTCCAAATGCATTCAGAGAGATAGGTATAACCAGTGACTTCTTAATTAGTATTATCTCTCCAGATGACACTACTTTTCAGCTTATAAGTAAGTAATATTTAAATATGTGTTTCTACTTTCACCGTGCTTTATGAATAATGACTGGCATACTAAGTCTACTTTGAATAGCATTCACTTGTGACATTATGGACCCAGATATGAGGCAAGCAAAAATTGTTTATTTTATTAAATAATGTTGCTGATTACAAAGACAATATATTCTTTCTATAGAAAAATACAATCAGAAAATTGATAATTGCAGAAAGTAACAAGTCTCCTTAATGACAAATTTCTGATATCTGCATATATTCCTTATATTCCTTATATCTGTTTCTATGAATATATGTCTTTTTAGACTTAAGATCATAATATATATGCCATTATCTATCATTCCTTTTCCACTAAGTGTTATATTGAAAGCTCTTTCCATGTCCTTTATCTTCTTACAAATCAGTTTAATGTCCATCTGATTATTCATTACTGTACATCACAATGCATTTAACTGTAAACCACTATGTAGACATTTGAGTTGCCTTAATAATTTTTCCTTCTTATATAAAATATGAGAAACAACCTGTATTCATAGTTTTAGCCATATTCTTTTGTGTGATGTAGATGTTAAGAATAAGGATTACTGAAAATTTTATACCAAAAGAAATTACCAACACTGCATAATATAGCTCTCATTAATGTTTGCTTAATTGCCAATTAAAATTGATTATTTTAAAATTGCATATATTGATAGCATATGAAATACAGTATTTTCAGATGTCTAATTTTTTCCTGACAATTACCTTCTCATTAATTTTGCCCTTACATTATTTTTCAAAGCAATTTCTGTTGTAGTAATAATAGTCTGTGACACTTGTTGTGAATGTTTTTTCAGTGTATTACATGACTTCATGTTGTTGAATGTACCATTTTTGTCCTTTTACACTAATTTTTTTTGCTTAACTCCAATGGTGTTATACTGCATTGAGAGATCACCTTCATATCTATTTCTAAGTTTTTAATTTTTATTCTAATTTAGGTTTATCTTAATATTTTAATGTTCATGATTTCCTTTTTTTATTTTATTTAAGTTTTCAGGATGACTTGAGGAGAGGACTTAATTTGTTCTGAAAAAACACTAGTTATTGAAAAAACTTTATTGCCTCCACTGAATGACACCTAATATTCTTTTAATACATTCAAAATTAAAGTCTTTTGAGGATTTGTTCATACTTGCTTCTTTTGAGCTTATCTGTGCTCATCAGTTTTATTAGTATTTTGTAAACCAATATACATTTGAAACTATTTATCATCTAATATTTTTATCTGTTGTCTGATATCTGATTCAAACTGTTTTCTTAATATAATTGGCTGTTTTTCTAGTGTCTAGAATTGAGCCTTATTTTGTTTCCCAGTTCATTTGTTTACTCAATTCATGTTATACAGGGAAATATTTTAGAGATAAAATTATTGAATTGTGGTTTTCTCCCTTTGCTCTTTTACCAATAATTTGGAAGTGTGAGGAAAGCTATACTTTTTAGTTTTAGGTCACAAATTTTTCATAGGTTAAAATATACATCAATTCTTCCATGTACTTTGTCTTTATCCTTAACACTATATATATATAAACATATATCATATGTATGTGTGTATATATACACGCACACATATATATAGTAGGCTCAATAAGATTAGTAGTCAGCAAAAACAAAACACTAAACTAGTATAGTCTATTTATTCTAAATAACACAGATGTACAATTAATTGTGGTGCTTTTGGTTTCTTGCTTAAAAAGTATATGTTTTTTTTAATAGATCCAGAGATTGTTTCATAATTTCATTAAATTAGTGTTATTTTCAAAATCATCTGAAACAGCATATGACAGAATTCACTCAAATAGTGAATTCCAGAGTTTCAACTACATTTAAGGAATATTGCATTGCATCATGCTGCCTGTTTTACCCTCCTTAATATCCTTTTCCCATAGATGTTTGATAAAGAGTCTAGGATATTCTTATTAAAAGCTCCCACTCATCTAACTTCTTACTCTTGCTGGCAACCTACTCATTGTAGTGACCATTGCCACCAGTCCAACTCTGTGATCGCCCATGTATATTTTTGTTTCTCTCTTATCCTTACTAGATGGCACCTTCTCATATATCACAGGCCCCAAAATGATATTTGACTTATTCAGAAAAAGGAAAACTATCTCCTTCAATGGATGACTCAGGTATTTGAGGAACATGTCTTCGGTGGAGTTGAGATCATCCTGCTCTCAGTGATGGCCTATGACCGCTTCATGGCCATCTGCAGGCCCCTGTACTACACGATCACAATGAACCGGCATGTGTGTGGACTCCCAGGTGCTTTGTTCTTGGCTGGAGGATTTCCTCTTGCCCTAATTCAAATCCTTTATATGCTGTGCTTACAATTCTGTGGCCCCAATGTCACTGACCATTTTTTTCTGTGATTTTTACACTCTGCTGAAGCTCTCCTGCACTGATACTTACATCTTAGGACTCTTTGTTGCTGCCAACACTGGGTTCATGTGTCTGCTCATTTCTTCTATTCTTATTATGTCCTGTGTCCTCATCCTCTGCAACCTCAGAACTCACAGCTCTGAAGGATGGTGGAAGGCTCTCTCCACCTGTGCCTCACATATTACTGTAGTCATCTTACTTTTTAAACCCTTTTTATTTATATATCTTCAGCCCATGGGCACTTTTCACCCCTTTTAATAAAGGGGTGGCTGTGTTTTAAACTATGATAATACCTATGTTAAACCCATTAATCTACACACTCAGAAATGCAGAGGTGAAAAATGCAATGAAAAAGCTCTGGAGCCAAAGAGTCATATTGTGTATCAATTCAAGAAAATAAATATGAAAAATAAATTCCAACCATATTTTAAGAACATTTGTGTCTATTTCAGAAGAAATGGTCTTACAGTCAGAATATGTGAATGAAGTACATATTATCACCTTGTTATCGAAAATCTTGAATGGTTCCACCATCTTAAATGGTGACTGAACCCCTATCCAATTAGAAAATTATTTCCATATCCAAATTAATATTCAATGGGTTTTGGTTAATTGACATGAAATTTTAACAATGTTTGGAAAATCATAGGCAGTCTATATTCTATAAAAAAATTATCTGCAAATCTTCAGGTACAGCTTATGTAGCCAATTGCCCAAGTGTTAAAAATTCATCAAAATGTTGTATCATTAGAAATTTGTCAAAAATGAGTTTTGTAATCCCAACTGCTGATGTCACAGTAGAGGAATTTTTGCTGGAGATAAGGATTCTCTAGAAATCAATGGGTTTGGATGAAAAAGAGAGTCATTAAAAGAGGACTTATCCCAAAATTAATGCTCTTGAGTTGTACAAGCCAAGAAGCACTAATGACATAAAAATTGGGATTGCTCAGACAAATTATTTTTTCTGCCTGTAGCAATTTGATATTGTTTATGAATTCCCAAAATAGATATTGGATATTTGTAAACTGGTTTGGTCCTCTGGGCATATTAGATTATATTGGATTCAGAGGTTTCACTTTTAGTTGAATAAATAATTCTTAAGGTTTTGATCGGGCTGCATGAGTAGGAATTTGAGTTCGCACCCCCTTTGTAGACAGGGAATCACAGAGAAAACTACACAGTAGAGCAGAAGAGTTAGTTGAGGTTTGATGCTGGAGTTTTGATGTGGAGCCTGGGGAAGTAAAGACATGGAGGAGGAGGACACAAGAGAGTTTTGATACTGGAGCAAGTAAATAGACACAGAGAGAAACAGATACGTGAGGAAGGAGAGAAGTCTCCATTAAACACAGGTGGAGGCCTTGGGAAGAGAGACGAGCTGTTCACCTGATAGTCTACAGTTGACCTTTTGAAGTAAGCAGCTGAGCACAAACAGAAACAAGCCCTGGGAAGAGAGGAACCCAGGAAGCCTGAATCCTTGCAGACATCAGCAGCCACCTTGCTCCAATATGTGGCAAAAGTCTTTGGTGAACAAAGTATCTTATGCTTTATGGCCTGGTAACTAAAAGCTTCTACCCCAAATAAATACCCTTTATAAAAGCCAACAGATTTCTGGTATTTTTTATCAGCACCCCTTTAGCTGACTAATACATTGCCTAAATCTAAGAAGGGATATTAAATTATTTTAGGTACAACCATAGAGCAAATTTGCCCTTGATATTCCCAGGTAGAAACATATGTGGAGAATTATTTCTGTCAAAACAATCCACTCAGCATTTCACCTTCAAAATAGCTTTTATTGAATAGATTAGAGCCTTAGCTAATGGGGGAAAAATATAGCAGGTAACAAACAGAAAGTTTATAAGTGAGTAATAAAAACCGAAAATCTGCACATTCAAATTTGAAGAGAAAATTACAGACTAATTTCATACTAATGAATTCTCAGAGAACAAATATGGATCAAAGAAGAGGATCCAGATGATCCAAGGCAGTTATCCTACCAAATTTGATGTTTCATTTTTATCTTTGTAAGACTGAATTAATCCAAATGCTCCATAGCCAGCCTATAGCTCATGATATATATATATACATACGTATATATGGCATAAATATTGATATGTAACAGTAAACAATTCATTCTGAATTGGAGATCACTTTTCTCAATTATGACCAAAACAATTGCTCATACCCAAATATCCATATCCTCAAACCCCTTTATGTATATTTTCAGACTATTTGTGTTTAAGAAGGACCATGACAAATGTCTTACGTGATCCCCAAATCTGTGGATTTCGCCTGTACAGAAAATAAAATTGCACATGATAAGCCACAGAGTCCTCAAGAATCATTTTCTCATTTTTACCTCAAGAAAACACAACTTATCTTTACTAATGGATTCACTAACTTCATCATTATGAAGATTTATTAAGGCTAATAAGAGGACATATAACCATTACTTTTGCAATTATCTAGGTTCTCAAATAATGTAGAATGAATAAATAGCAATCCTACAATTCAAGTCAAATTAAGACTTTTTTGCTTCATTGTAACACATTTACTAACTGAAGTATTTAAACCATAAATTTATACACCTCTTTTTTTTTTTTCCTTTGCCTAAGGAGTAATGCAATAAAGAAGAAAATTATACAGTAGTACACAAGAGGGTGTCAACAACAATTATGAAATCCAGCCTAAGATAGCTGTTCAATGCTTCTTGAGTAAATCTTGGTATCTCCTCTAGTATTCTTGCTTGGGTGAGCAAGTCTTTTTCATCTGGATAAGCTTCCTGATTTAGCATGTTAAATTGTGCTAGTACCCCACGATTATCAACTAAAATCTTTGCACAGTGTCTAGCAGAGTGGAATCAGTGCTGGTTAAACCATGAGATATTTTGTTACAGTTCTATATCCATGGTTTGTGCAATCAGAGGCAAAGTATTTACTCCAAAATATCGCATGTCCCATGAGTATATTGATTGAGCATTTTGTATCTTACATAAAGCTCCATCTGAGTATGCCATAAAGCTTCCCATAAATGCCTCTTGTACAGAGGGGAAATTTCAGTAATATTGGGATACTAAATCATACCAAATTTCATCTACCTCAAGGCTGTCTCTTGGTTCCATTTCTAATTTCCTTAATTGCATTCTCTCTACTTTGCATATGGCGCATTCTACAGAGCAAATGAAGCTCTGACATACCTGGCAGTTAGTAATCAACGACTTCCTGTTACAGAGACAGTTTAGTAGCATAACACACTGATTTGTGGGAACAAAGTCACTCTGCTTTTCAACATTCTGTGCCCTGTATGATTTTTCTAGTAGTTATCACAGGTCATCTAAAAGAATAAACAGATTTTAAAATTAATTCATAGTGTGTAAACTCCAAACCTAAATTACACTATAGCTGTCTACCCGTAAATTCAGTTATCACCTTTCTCCAAATATGGAAGATTGAGATTTTAGGCAGAAATTGGAATCATCAGGGATCCAATGTCTCTTCTGGGGTAAACGAGTCTGTAGGTTATTTTCAGAGTGAGCGTTTAATCAGTACCATATCTCAGAAAGAGGGATAAAACTATAATAACTTATTATATACTAGTAATGGAAAAAGCATGATTATATTTCTTCTTGTTATCATCACTCATTTATGAGTGCCTTTCCTTTTGCTACAATATCTACTGGTTCCATTTATTACTACTTTTGACCATAACTTTCTACCCATCATCATATTTTCTATGTTATCATATATCTTTGAATGCACATTCAGACAAATATCTTATGATTTGATAGGAAATTCTCAGGATTGTCCTAGTCATTAGGTATGTAGACCATATTAATGTTTATCCTTAAATGGGCTACATGAGGTAAATTTATGACCCACCTTAAAATATCTTAGGAATACATATTGATGAATTCAATTTTTGCATGAATATTGTGTTTTGGGCATCAGTAAAATCTTTCTTGGGTACACTTAAATTTAATCTCATTCCTGTGCTCACTGGATCAGACAATGCAAAAGGAAAGTTTTGTGAGGTGATAAAGATTTAAAGTTGTGTAATTCCATTCTCCTTCACCTAGCCATTTTAACCCATTGATCCTAAAAATATTTTCAATGGAGTCATCACTTGCAAAAAATTCACAAGTTTGGATATTTGAAAGTACTCACAAGCCTACAAAGAGAATTCTCAGTTAAGGCTTTTATTTTAAGGCTAACAATATTGTGGAATAAGAGAAGTAGAGTTCAGGCAAGCAGTAGAGCTCTAAAACACAACCAGGCACAACCTATATGGTGTTCTTATTCACACACAGAGAAACTTTATCTTCAGTTGAACCACCAAAATCTGCATTATAAATCTTGATCTCAAGAAGGCTCAAGGCATATATTCCCAGTGGAGTATTTGTGTCCGTCTGGTCAAGCCACTTATGTCAGATGAAAACCAACATTAAGAACCTGAACCCAGGTTTACCAAGGGACATCTGTACTTTAAACAGCACAATCAAACTCCTACTACCTTTATCCTGGCCTAGGGTCAAAACCAGCTGTCCCTAGAGATAAGGATAGAGCTTTCACTTTAAACTGTAACATAACTGTATCCTATATAGACCACTCTCTGACCTTTCTAAATTTCAATCACTAATGATCATTCATTCTCCTGCACATTTTTACCATTTATATAACATAAAAATCAGATAGATAACTACAAAAATGCTAAAAATTTGTACCATTAAAAAAGGTATAGCTACTTCTTTAAAGAAGAATTTCAGTTTGCCAAATATTCTAGCACAAAATTGCTCCTAATCATACACAAATTTGACAACTCTTTAGTCTCTTCTCATCACTGTGATTTTAACTATATGAATGATATGAATATATTGATTTAATGAAACAATTAATTGATGGATAACTAACTTTTGTTCCATCTTTGACCTTTCAGATTTCATTGGATGACCATAATGTAGTTTCAATTCAATTTCCAAATATATTTGGCAATCAATGTCAGTATTATATATTCTGTTGAAATAAGACAAGCTAATCCAACAAATTATAACAGTATTATATCAAATATATTATGATTATTACAAAATAAATTACTTAGAATTGTGACCATATTTTCTAGTCCTTCCAAACAAAGCTGGCCTTTATTCATCTATCAAATATTTTCATGGATTGGATCATAAATCAAGGGCCGAGTATCAGTCAATTCTGGGTATGACTTTCTTGGTGGCCTTGCCATATGCTCTGTTTAATATTAAAAGGCTGTACTGATTTAGATTCTCTAATTAGCCATACCTTTAAATAATGACTATCTTCCACCAACTAGTAAATTCTTAGTTATATTTAATAGAGTTCTTATTCTGGTAAACTGTCCTTTTGGGTATATATACTTTTAGTTGATGTTAGATTATTTGGCAGGTAGAGAACACCTAAATAATTCACATCTTCTTTTCATACATTCCTCCAAACTATGGGGACCAAATGTTTTCCATAATTTCATTCCTGTGCTTCTACTAACAAGCTCAGAGGCTGTTGCCTTTAAGTGACCTATGAATCCATTAAAGGAGCATACTTCACAGTTTCTCTTGGATTAATGTACATGATCTTTTGTTGGTATGCATTTAAAATGGCAACCACCTCAAAATGGCGGATCCAATGACTCAGCATTGCGGCCTCCTCCTCCCTGCCCCTGTATTCTCCCAATATTACCTTATTAGGACATAAGCGGCCTGCGAGCCTTGTGGGTACCACCCACCTCCCCTGCCAGGAAGCCCTTTACCCAGCAACAGCTGACTATAGCCAATCATCACACAGATGCTGCCTCCAACCATTCAGCGGGCTACACGGTAGCCCTAAACCCTATAAATTGTACTTCACTTCCCTAATAAAGTAGACCTGTGCCACCAGCCTCGTCTCCGCAGCTTCTTTACTGCGTCGCCCTCCACACCGGATTCCCCCACACGTCAGCCGGGCCACCAGCACCGGGTCTCCTCTTCCACTGTCACACCCCCCGAGGAAGAGGGAAATCGCAACCTCAATCTTTCCCATCTTTGTTTCCTGGTATGATTTATAACTATTGTTCAGATTGTTTTACCCATTTTTCTACAACCATTTTTCCTGTCCAGGAAGCTTGCTGTCTTTCACTCTCTCCTGAAAAAAAATAAAATAAACATCCTTCATTGTGGCCAGTGTGGGTCAATAAATCCTTTAATTCACTATGGCTCTCCTGAGAAAAGCAAATTATGCTTGAACTTCTAGAGCTGTGGTAACATTACAATGGTTGTTATAGGATATTTTGGCCAGTGATAATTCGTCATTCAAACATACTGTCTCTGAGTATGTATTGCTCAAGTGCAATTCAAGTATATATTTTGGACCCAAATATGTTGAATTACCCAGGATAATGTTATGTAGGTATTGTTTATCAATACATGGACTTATTTTGAGTATGCCAAAGAACCTTCCACAGGTATTTTTGGCAGACATTGGAGCTAAGTATATGAGCCTGCCAAGTCAATCCTAAAGTGAGATTGGTTTCTTCTTCCCTGCACTCTATACTTTTATGATTGCCTTCAAAAAGAAGAAAAAAAAGATTAATAAGCATAAATGATATAACAAATGAGGCATACAGCAAATAGTTTATATCTACAGTATCTGGGTACCTTTATCAACAGGCCATCCCTTAGGTTAATATTTGTGCAGTGACTTGGGTTTCTGTTTCAAATGAAATTCTTTGTATGCATCCAGGTGGTACTATTTCCCAAATCCTGTCTCCCAAAAGAGG
>JAQZBX010016628.1:0-36264 GCA_029593785.1 Cabassous unicinctus | reverse complement strand
GCAAGACCTCACAGCAAGGGGGAGATAAGCAGACACAGAGAAGACACGCAGCGAATGGACACAGCAAGCACAAGCAGCAAGGGGGGGATAAATAAATAAATAAATAAATCTTTAAAAAAATAATAGTAATAATAATTCTAATAGGCTCTCTGTAGATGCTTTTTAGATTTTCTAAGCACTCCATCCCATCAGCTACAAGGAATGGCATTTATTTCTCCCTTTCTATTCATTACACCTTTTGTCTATTTTCCTTGCATTCTTGGACTGGTAAGGACCTCTGATAGAATTGGAGCATAGGTGGTGATAGTGGGCTTCTTTGCTTACTTCCTTATTTCAGGGGGAAGCTTATGATGCTTCCCATTAAGTAAGATGTTTGCTGTAGGACTTTTGTAAACACTTTTCTTCAGATTAGGGACATTCCTTCCTAGGGCACTGTGGTTGCTTATATGTACAGATGTGAATTTTATCAAATGGTTTTTCTGTATCTATTGAGACAATCATGATTTTTCTTTTTCTTCTGTTAATATGGTGGATTACATTGATTGATTTTCAAATGTTAAGCTAACTTTGCACTTTTGGAAGGAACCCAATATGATCATGAAGTAACCTCCTTTTCACATTATTCTACTGGGTTTGCTAATATTTTGTTTAGAATTTTTGCATCTATGTGCATGAGAGACACTGCTTATAATTTTCCTTTCTTATAATGTCCTTATCATTATGAGGTGGGAAGTGTTCCTTATTTTTCTATTCTTTGGAAAAGTGTGCATATATTAAGTGTTCTTTGTTCCTTAAATGTTTTTAAGAATTCTTTGGTTAAGCTGTTGAGCCAGAGTTTTTTTCCCAAAAGGATTTAAATTATTTATTTAATTTTTTCTAATACATTTCCTGTTTTTTTTCCCTGTTTTGTATTAGTTTTTGTGTCTTATGTTTTTCAAGAACTTAGTCCATTGTACCTAAATTTAAAAATCTATTAGCACAAAGTTGTTTGTGGGAGCCTCTTGCCATCTTTTTTTTTTCTTGACACCTTTTTAATTCTGTAGTATCTGTAGTGTTTTCCACTTGTTCAGTCCTAATTGTAATTTATGCCTTCTACTTTTTTATTAGGCTTATTAGAGGTTTATCAATTATATTACATTGTTCATAGAACCAACTATTGGCTTTTGATGTTGTCTATGCAATGTTACCTACTGAACATTTGTTTTCTATTTCATTAATTTTGGGTTAATTTCTTGATGTTTAATTTGCTGTTCTTTTTCTACCTGCTTGAGAGGTATACTTAGACCTTTATTTCATCTTTTCTAATATGTGCATTTAGGATGACCTAAGAACAACTTTAACAGTATTCCTTAGGTTTTCATCTATTATCACTCCATTCAAAATATTTTCTAATTTTCACTGATTTCTTTGACATATGTTTAAAAGTATATTGATTAATTTCTAAACACTTGAAAATTTTCTATTTTTCTTTTAGTTTCAAAATAATAGCTTAGTTCCAATATAGTCTGTAGACTGTGGATCTAAATGTAAAAGGTAAAACAATAAAGCTTCTAGAAGATAACATTAGAGAATATCTTCATAATTTGGGGGTTGGCAAAGATTTCTTAAACAGGAGACAAATATATTTGCCAAAAAGGAAAATCGAGAAGTTCTGTTTATCAAATCAAAAGAATAAAACAGGTAAACCACAGAGTGAGAGAATTGATTTGCAGTTACATCAATTGATGAAGTACTCCTTTCCAGAAATACAAGGAACTCCTACAAATGGAAAAGGAACAGACAGATAATCCAATAGGAAAAAATGGGAAAATCATGATCATGCATGTCACGAAAAAGGCAATCTACTTGATCAGTGACTGTAAGTAAGGCACTGAACCTGGTTAGTCATCAGGGAAAGGCAAAGTAAAGTGGCAATGAGCTAAGACTGCACTCAACCCAGTGGCTACACTTAAAACAACTGATGATACACAGAGTATCACTAGGGGTTCTCCGTGGAAACAGAGCCAGCAGGAGGTGTGTGTGAGTATTTATATATAAGGAGATTTATCTTAGGAGTTGGCTCACGTGACTGTGGGGCTGGCAAGTCTGAAATCTGTAGGGGAGGCAGCAGGCTGGAAACCCTGGGAGCTGATGGGGCATCTTGAGTGGAAGATCTTCTTCTGGAAACCTTGGTTCTTTGCCTTTAAGACCATCAACTGACTGGATGAAGCTCCCCCACATGTTTGAGGGTACTCGCCTTTGCTTAAAGTCAGCTGATTGCAGGTGCTACTCCTGTCCACAAAGCCCCTCCACAGCAACAGATAGGCCAGGGTTTGAGCCCACACCTGGGCACCGTCAGAGCTGAGCTGACACATAAAATCAACATCACACCACGTGCCCCAACAATTCCTCTCCTGACTCTACACTTAGGGAAAGTCATAGTATGCTATTTGTAGTAGCCAATAATAGAAGCAATTTAAATGTGAATCAACATTAGAATGGATAAATTAATCATTGGTATATTCATACAATAGATTATTGTACAGCAGTGAAAATGAATGAACTACTACAAGCAGCAAATGGATGGATCTCATATATATAGTTTTGAGCAAAGGAACCCAGACACAAATGAATACATTTATAAAGTTTAAAAAAATGCAAAATGAATCCATGGCAAGGAAGTGGTTCCCTCTGGAGAGAAGGAAGACAGTAAAGATTGGGAAGGTAAATGGGGAACTTCTAGGATGCTGGCTATGTTCAATTTTTGACCTGGGTGGTGGGTTACAAGAAATAATTTGATTTTTCATCATGTTTGCTATAAAGAATTTTTAAAATAAGTTGAGAAAGTAAAGTGAGAAGTGAGATTTTAAAAATCATTTGGTATGCTATTTATTATAATTTTGAAGTCTATTTTTTTCCATTCTGTGCTCTGTACTTTGGCACTTTGAGTTTCTCATATCTGTGATTCAGAGCTCTTTGGGTGTAGATGACAGAAACCCAACCTAGACCTTCTTAAACAACCAGGGAAACCATTTCCTCTTAAAAAACCAGGTGGATCGAGGGGCCCAACCATGGTTATTAGCATTCGGTTTCTCCTCCCTTCCCTCCTCTTGACCTTGTTCTGCAGGTGGGTTTTCTCCACGTGGCTGACAAGTGGCCACCTGGAGCCCAGGCTCACATCTTCCATGGAACATGCCCAGCTGATAAAACCAATGGCTGGATAAAACTGGGTGCTTCTTGGTAAATTTGCCCTTTCCCACAGGGTGGAGTAAAGGTGCTTTGCTGCCCTGAGCCTCCAAGCCTTCCAGAAGACAGTAAAACTGAGGTGCTTGCCTTGGAGCAAATGGAGCTTCACGTCAGGCCGTGGAGCTCCCTGCCCCGTGTCCAGCTGCATGTTGGTCTGGAAGTCCCTCCTCTTTAGAAATTCTGGAGCTGCCACTGCCTCTGAACTGCCTCCTGCATCGGGTGTGATGCTGCTTTGGGCCATCCCTGGGATGGAGTGGGAGCAGGGCTCCGTGGCTGGCAGCTGTCTATGCATACATACTGAGGACAGCTGCTTCCTCCAAGAGCAATAGGTCCACTCTTGGCTAAATAATTTTTGCTTTTGCACATTAGGAAAAAAATGTAATAAAGCCTGCCAAGTTGGCCTTCAAAAGAGCGCCTACAAATGGATAAGGAGAAGGCGGATGATCCATGTTATGAGTTGATTTGTGTTCCTCCAAAAGATACGTTGAAATCTGAATCCCCAGCACCTCACATGGTACTCTGGAGAGATTAGGCAAGTCAAGAGGAGGTCCTACTGGAATAGGGGGGCCTTTAGTCCAATGTAGCTGGTGTCCTCATCAGAAGGGGCGACTTGGACACAGACAGACACAGGAGCAGAGAGGGCCACGTAAAGGGAAGACACGCAGAGAGAAGACGGCCACGTGACGATGGAGGCGGTCGCTGAGTTAGGGCACAAGCCAAGAGAGACGCAGGGGACAGAGCCCTCCCTACAGACCTCGAAGGCAGCACCCGTATCCTGTGCCCAGTGGGTTACAAAGGCAGGGGGCAGGCAGCGGCTGTCACCATCCCTAGCAGGGAGGCGACCTTTACCACCGATGTCACTGTGGGCTGCGGTGCGAGCCGGTAATGAAATGCAGACCTGTAGTTGGCTGGGTCACTGCTCTGGACCTAATGGTCTGCTACATTTACCGAGACCCTATTCTCCCATTTTGTTGCTTCTCTTCTATTTATGTTGAGTTGGCTTTTTCACTTTAGCTTTTGAAGATCATCAGTTCGCTAGTGTGGCGAGCAATTAATTTGTCCTAACAAGCTTTCACTTGTTAACCAAACTCCCTCACTCTCTTTCCTTTGGGGATGGCTTTAAACTCTCCCAGACTGAATTGGAGGACAACTCAATCAGTTTAATAACAGGCAAGGGAGCAGCCAGAAGCTGGTCAATGGCTGTATTTGGAGGAGATGTGTTTGATCACAGCAACAGATCTCTCTGTGCAAAAGCTGGTAGGAGCCACAGTCAGCTGAGCTTGCCACCTTCTCCTCACTGCTTCAGGAGCGGATGGACTGGGCACTATTTCCCTTTGGCTTTTAGTTCAGGGAAGCATTTTTAAATCCCAGGGGCTTGGCTTCAGCTGGATGATGTCTTAGCAGAGACAGAGGAGACTGCAGCTCATTTTAGGGACAGTGACCACAGGAGCAGAGAGACCAGAGTCAGGGGAGCTGGTAGCTTCCACTTCCGCGTTCCCTGGAGAGCTGGGGCCGGTCTCTGCGAGGAACGGCATTGAGAGTCTCCTAAGACATGCCCATCGCCATACCCGGGAGGGCGTGGTGAGTCAGCAGTGACTGCCGCCTCGAGCTGGCAGGGTGTGTAGCTGCAGTCTCACCCACCTGCCTGTTTGCCTGGAAGGCAGATGGTCAGCCAAAAAAAAAACCAAAAAAAAACCCGAGGGAGGCCTGTGATGATACAAGCAAAGGAGGATTAGTTTGCAAACAAAACTCTGCAACAAGATGCTGTCCTATGAAAAACCAGCTAGTTGCAGGACTAAAAATCACATCTGCAGTGGTTCAGCTTTTCCTTTCCCAGCCCAGCCCCCACACATGCAATAAACACACACAACTACGTGCACATAGGCTTACGTCAGTCTATTACACATAGATATAGTTGTACACAGCTATAAACACTCACATAAAACTACATATACACACCCACTTGCACAAAACTACACACAGATGCTGACACACATTATACGCAAATACTCGTACACACCCTCACAGTGTCAGGGTTCTCCAGAGAAACAGAACCAACAGGCTGTGTGTATAAAGAAGGAGACTTATTTTAAGGACTTGCTTCCTGTGACTTTGGGGGCTGGCAAGCCTGAATTGAGTCAGGCCAGCAGGCTGGAATTAAAGCAAGAGGTACCGTTGCAGTCCTGAGCCTGAAATCCTGGGATCAGGAGCCTGAAGTCCGGCCAGTGGGAAACTCAGGAGGGAAAGTGCAGCCTTGAGCACAATTTCTTCTTCTCCAGGGAACGTCCGTTTGGCTCTGAAGGCCTTCCACTGGTTGGACGAGGCCCACCCACATTGTCGACTTAAAGTCCAATGGTGGTAGATGTTGACCTCATCCATAAAACACCTTCACAGCGACAGCTCAGCCAGTGCTCGGCCAAACACCTGGACACCACAGCCCAGCCTAGTCGGCACACGAGAATAACTATCACACTCACATACAACGTGCACGCACATATACACACACATTCACACACAAATAGCCACACACACACCTCATAAAACTCTCCTTCTCTGCCAGGAAGCTAGACTTTTCCTCGTGGAGATGTGGATATCATTGGTAATAAAAACGTTCCTAGAAGCCTCGTCTTTTAGTTGCTGACCCCGTGAGGCAAGCCAGAAAGCCCAGAGCCCTTCCAGCCCCTTCCCTCAGCCCCGAGTTCCCAGTGTGGCAGGGGGAGGAATCCTCAGACAAGGCGGCTTGCTGGGGCCTGCGAGGGAGAGCCCCTACAGCTGCTCCTCCCATCCTCCCGGGCGCACACTCAGGGCCTCACCCACAGGAGGCCCTCAATATTTGCTGAATAAATCAAAGAATTTGTCATTTCTCCCTCATCTTTCCTTCATCTCATATCTGAGAATGACGCCCCAGTTTTGTTGTTTGTGTGTGTGTGAGGTACAGGGGCCTGGGATTGAACCCTGGACATCATATGTGGGAAGCCGGCGCTCAACCACTGAGCCCCATTGGCTCCCCTAAATTGTTTTTTTCACTTGTTTGCTTGTTTTTCTGTTTTGTTTTGTTTTGTTTTGTTTTGTTTTGTTAGGAGGCACCAGGAACCTAACCCGGTACCTCCCATGTGGGATGCATGCGCTCAACCACTTGAGCCACATCCGCTCCCCCCACTTGTTTTTCGTTGTGGTGGTGGTGGTTTTCATTTGCCTAATGTCTTGTCTCCTTTCCCCTGTCTGACTTCGCATAGAAATGCTCAAGGTGACGTGCACTCTCCTAGGAAGCCACCCTCCCTGGAGAGTGGACAGCTCCGTGTGATTTCCTGAGGATTCAACCAGATGCCAAAACCCTCAGGCATCATCCAGCCCAAAGCTCTCCTTTTACTTATGGGCAAACCAAGGCCCAGAGCCGTCCAAGTCCCCAGCTCGTCGGCAGCAGGACAGGCATGAGGACCTCAGGAGCCCCGTTCTTGGACTGGCACTGTCCTGCGCGTCTCACCCCGTTAGACGCGGCTGATTTCACTCCAGGGACTAACTCCCGGATAAGCAAGCTGACCATGAACGTCTTTACCCAGCGCGTCCCAACAGCCTGGCTGATTCCGGCGGAGAATTCCCCACATTTAATAAGGGATGATGCCGCGCTGGCTGGAGCTCCCACCCAACACACGCTAACCTCACGACTCCATCTCTGCGCATCTGCACTCTGACCTCAACCGCAGGCTCACAGCCGCTTCCAGTCCCTGCGCGTCGTGGGGGAGACGATGCAGCCAGTGCTGCTGGGCGTCACGAGCGAGGACAGCATGCAAGTCTCATCAGTTTTGAAGATTTTAGATTGGCTTTAGACCCCGGCCTCACTTTAGCCGCTGCTGTGGTTTATCCTGGCATCTGATCTTTCTCCTCACCTCATAAAGAGGAGTTCGGCATTTCCTCGTTTTGTTATTTACTGTGTCTGTGTTTGTCTAGATTTGGTTTTTAATTTTTTTGAGCTACGTCAAGTTTAGGCCTCTGACTCTAGCCGGGTTTCACGGAAACCTCCATAAACGTGGTGGAACATTTAGGACGCAGGGCAAACCCTTCCCAGACAACGCAACGTGGGGTGTGTGCGTGTCTTTGCTCACTCTACAAGTGATGTAACACGCTTCGTGTTTCCACGGCAAAGCGTATTAAAAATTGAATCCGTGTAGACACTCAAATCAGGTAGTATTAATAGTTCTCACTCTCATTTGAACTACTGTGCCGTCCTCATAGGTAAACTAACACAGTGTTAAACAAAAAAGGCCGTTAGACAATTGGAAATATACTTTGATACAGTGACTGCTAACAGAGGCTACGTTAGGGTGATGGAATTATGGGTTATTTTCTCTTTTCTCAGTTTTCTAAAATTCCATGCTGTAATTTTATTATTTTTAATACTGAAAGGAATGCATTTATTTATTTAAAGCAAACAAGAAGAAAGTCAATAAAGCAGCAACACCGAAAAGCGTGTTTGTAAAAATTCCACGCCTGGCATTCCAGGGTTGAAGTGTATTGACGTGTTACTTTTTGCCTTCACAAAAGGACCTACCAACCTATGTGCCTTTTCTTCTCCTGCTCCTGATAGACTGAAGTCTTAGCTTTTCACTTTTCCTTTTATATCAGAGCTGTCAGAGTGAGAGCCTTTCTCTTTCTCCTCCTTTCCCTCTCAACAGAACGGCCTCTTGCCTTCCCTGGTGGTCATTTGAGATAATGAGTTTCACACATAGCTGAGTAATATTTATGGCGTGTGGTAACTGGGTGTCATCATGGATCACTTTTAAAAGCACAGCTGAAGGGACGTGGACGTCAGTGTTGATAGAAGTCTAGGGCACTTAGATGCAGCGAGGAGAAGGACTTGGGGTTGAGGGAGCTGAGCTTGATGGCACTGTGAAGAGGGTCATTCCTTTTCTTATCTCGGATAACGTGAAATGGCATCTGGGAGTAAATTCTGTGACACAGATCGATGAATTTGTAGGCTTATTTTGCTAATTAAATGTTTCTTTCAAATAATCTTATTTAAACTGGAAATGATTCTTTACAGTCTGTACTTGTCAGGAAAGATAATTCTAAGTTCCTTTGAAAATACAAATGTAAAGTCTCATCTACAGGAACACAATTAAACTTGGGTCAAATCTTATGTGTGTGCGTGTGCATGTGCATACAAGAGCAACTAGCATTTGTAGAACATCCAGCAGGAGGTACCACCCAGGAGAGCTGGCCTCAGGTATTGAGGATGCTACCACAGGAGAGAGAAAAACTCTTTATTGCCATCTTTTAAGAAAGCTTCCATTCTAACGGAGTGCCCTGCTGGTTGGTCTGATAACTCTAATTTTTAGGTTCTAACACACAGAAATGGGAATTATTTAAAACTTGTGAAAGTTTAACCCTTCTATCCTACTCACATCCTAAATCCTAATTGCCAGTTTACAACGGGAACGCACTGAGTCCAGAATCATCATTTATTTCATATCTTCCTCTGGTGAATTCTTTATATTTTAAATTACTTTTATTTTCCCTAAACACTGGCTTTACCTACTGGTGCCAGGAGAAGGGGCTGAGGAAAATTTCCCCAATCTCTCTCCTGTTGCTTGCGGTCTTTTGAAGAGCAGCTTGTTCTGCGTTAAACGCACACTGCTTTTATTTGTAAAGCTGTCTTAAGAACATGTGTCCGTAGCAGGACACAAGGAGCAGACCCCGCCTCAAGCTGGGGCGCAGCCTGTTTCCTTTCCAGCTCGGGGAGCCTCTTCTCAGCGCAGGCCAGGGAGCGCCGCGGGGTCAGCAGGGGTGGAGGGGCAGTCACGGGCGGGGCACAGGGCCGGGCCCCTGCGGGGCTTGGTGGAGGCACCCCGGGCGCGGGCGGCGGAGCTGGGCCGCGGGGACGGCGCCCTTCTACCCGCACCCTTCCTCCTCAGACGGCCGGCGCGGGAGAAGCCCGTGCGCGCAGCATCTCAGGGCGGACGAGCACGCGAGCAAGGTCAGGGCACGCGGCCTGCAGCCTCCTGCGCCCATGCGCGCTCTCTCCCCCTCTCCTCCCTCACACGCTCTCGCCACACGCGTGTGCACACACACACCACGTACGCACACAAACCACTACCCACGCACAAAACCACTACACACCCCACATGCACACACACCACACACCACTCCATGCACACAGACTCACACATACCACTTCTCACACACACACACACCCCACACACCAATGTATTCAAAGTGCCAGCTCCATATACATTCACTTCGGACACCAAAAATTCAACCAACATTAGAGTTAAACCTTAATCTTTCACTCAACATAATGTCCTCCAGGTTCATCCATGTTGTCATATGTTTTACGACTTCATTTCTTCTTACAGCTGCATAATATTCCATTGTGTGAATAGACCACGGTTTAGACACAAAAGGACAAATGCTCTATGATTGCGTTACTATGAACCAAAGATGTGTAACATTGTTTGATTCAAAAAAAATTTATATGTATCCAGTACATTTAATTGAGAAATGTATGTGTTTATTCATCTGTATCTACTTTTTAGTTTTTAATTATTTATAGTTTCCATTATTAAATGCCCCAAATAAAGTAAAAAAAAACCTTAATCTTTGTTAGATAGTTTCTGAAACATAGAAATGACAAGAGTAAAAATAACAAAATAAAAATAAATGAAAATTAAAAAAATAATACTGAAGAATCAGAGTACTTTTTAAATAAATACATAAACTATAGTTATTTAATTTAGAAGACATCACCAACTCTTGTGTTTCTGGAAGTAAGCTTGACATCTCCAGACATGGTTTTATGAACTCGATTAAGAACAGAAATTCCTTATTTTTTCAGGTCCTGAGCGCTATTGCTATAATTACTAAGGCCAAATACTAACGCAGAGGACTATGTAAAATATATTTTGCTATTAAGATAATTCTCCCAAAGTGTATTATAAGCTGTGCACATTCAGGCAAGTTATTGTGTCTGAAGCTCTGCCCAAGATGTTCTCGGCAGTGAATTATGTGCTGCTCTGAAGCCTCCTGGGAGTAACAGATGGACTTGGTGTTCAACATTCCATTTACTGGCGTCCTCCCACCTGTTTCGCCTGGCTGTCCCCCAGACTGAGACCAGAAGCACCCAGTCTTACTTTGGTTCTTGGAAGCTCCGCCTCTGTAAAGGCTGGAAAAGGAGCCCCTCCTTTGGCTCCGAATTAAATGAATGTTTAAATCCCTAAGATTTCCAGTAGTGGTGAATTTAGCTGGATACCCTTTGGTTATACTAATAATATTTAGGCCTTTAAAATAGGCGGGCTGTCGAGTAGTGATGGGCCTTTTCCCTGATTGGTTTTCCCTCCTGCCTGGCGTCTCTGGCCTCACCCGCACTACTTCCAACACATTTCATGCGGTTTACAATTCTTCGTGGCAGATGGCTGCCGCCCGCAAGCGCTTTGAGAGGCAGCCAGCCATCCGCAACAGCTAAGGACGAGCGACCTGGCGAGTGGGAGAGCATCTTGCTTTTATCCGCTTCTTTACTTGAGTTAGAACTCAAAGGCAGGGCTGGGATGGGCCTTTTTCTCTGCTCCTCCCCCCTTCTTTCCCCCCTGCAGCCCTTCCCTTTGCAGGTTGCCCTCTTCCTGTACCCGCAGGAGAGTAAGTAATGCTTCACGGTCTGACGCTCCTGTGGAGCGATGATGTCGGAACACTCAGCAGGCAAGCCCAGGTGCTTCTAGCTTTGCCTTCTGGCGAGTCCTCACCTGTTTGTCGGATAATTTCGAGTAGGGACCTCTTTGCTCTTTGCTTTGTGCTTCTGGCCCGCAGAGAATCCCTCGAAGCAGAAAACAAGGTGGCGGGTAGCCTCATCACTCAGGCTGAGACCCTGTGGGATCTCTTTTTGGGAAAATGATGGCTTTTTGGTATGCAGATGAGGGCTGGGTGTAACTTCCTGCTGCAAGGGAGGGGGTGGGAAAGAGGGCAGGTGCTCAGCGGCTGCTGGTGGTGAGCGGAGGGGCGGCCGTCTGGGGGCAGCCCGGCCCACAGCGCAGGAGGACGCCCAGGCTGCCGGGCCAGGGGAAGGCTCGTCTCCGGGGCTCCAGACCCCCATCGCAGCGCCCTTTCTCACTTCTGACCCCTTCCTTGCAGGCAGCCCGAGTGGGCCACCCCAGCACATGGGGTGTTAAGAATCGAAGCTTGGGCCCCACAAAGACATGCTCCAGCCCGAACCCCCAGCCCTGGGGCGGGGACTCATTCGCAGATAGGACCTGGGAAGGTCCTGTCAAGAGATCAAACCCAATCTGGGTGGGCCTGAGTCCCGCAGAGGAAATGTGGCCGCGGAGGAGGGCGTGGAGGGACCACAAGACGCAGGCAGAGGTAGCGCTACGGTGGCCGTGGCCCGCGATGCTGCCAGAACGTTCCCGACTGCGGGGAAGCGCCCGCCGACGCCTGTCTCGGGAACAGCCGCGGATCTGCGGTACTGGTTGCAGCCGCCCCAGCGAACTGACACTGGGGGTCCACGGCACGGCTGAGGGTGGGGGGAAGCGGCTGGAAGAGGTGGGCCGGCT
Source organism: Cabassous unicinctus (assembly GCA_029593785.1). Classification (NCBI taxonomy): domain Eukaryota; kingdom Metazoa; phylum Chordata; class Mammalia; order Cingulata; family Chlamyphoridae; genus Cabassous; species Cabassous unicinctus. Next base: position 24,502 of record JAQZBX010016628.1, on the reverse strand, counting down.
CCTGCTGAGCGGTCCCCCTGGCTGCCCGCGGCCCCTCGGCCGCGCTTGCGTCCTTGGCAAACAGGGACGCGCAGCCCACCCACTGCGGGCCTCTCCTCTCATCCAGCGCTTCAGCGATCCGCCTGCCTGTGGGGTACGTATGGAGGGGCCAAACACGCGTGTTCTGGACCTACTGCTGCTGGCAGGGCACGTCTACTGCGGTCCCAGGTGCAAGGAAAAGAGCATTCTTTGATTAACATCTGCATATTTAAATACATCGAAATCCAAAAAAGGCTGAGAGAAATATGTTTCATATGGAAATGTGGATGCATGTATAATTTACACACACACACACTACACACATATGCATATAATCAGTGCACATCTCTTCCTATGTATATCTACACACATATATGCACTCATGTATACTTTAGGTATATAATGTTTAAATGGTATATGGAACATCCATTATTTACTATGGAATTTATTAAACGATATCTGCAAATAAATAGAGCATCGCCTTTTCAGTAATTATATATTGTCGTGGAAATATTTAAACATCAAATCTTACTATTGATTAAGAAATTGAAGTCAGTACCTTCCTAATGTCAAATTAATATAAATTGGCTATTGCCACGCTTTGTGGCCATTTGGGGAAATTTTGCTGTCAGCCAGTGTGAAGTAGAAAAGCTCCAGGTCAGCTATGGATTGAGAACAAACAGCAGAGGCTGCAGTGGCCTTTAAGACGTCTCCATCCTGCGTGGCTGCTTCCCTGTCACCCCGCAGCTCGGCAGGCCTCTTGCCAGGAAGGTGCTGCGTCGCGGGAGCAGCCTCAGAGGCTGCGGGAGGCCTGATCGCCGCCTTCCAGGGGGGTGGCGTCTCCTGTGGGCGCCTGGGCAACCCCTGCGGCGGGAGGCGGGGGCTGCGGACTGGGCTCCCAGCCAGGCCCCCCAGCCCGAGGCTGGGCATTTGCCCCCATCACGGGTAGGGAGGCCTCGGCTGGGGGCTCTGGGGCTTGACCAGAAGCTTCTGCCCCCGGCTTCAGGGGCTCCCGAGCAGCCTCAGCTGCAGCGGGGAGGGCCTGGGCCCCCCACCCAGAGGGGGGACTGCTGCTCTCGGGGGGCGACCCTCCCTCCTTGCCCCCTTCGGCCTCGGCCTGGGGAGGTGGCGGAGGCAGGGGGCTCTCTGATTCAAGCGCCGGGAACAGAGGGGCTTGTCCTGGCGCCCCGAGGACAGAGGCCCCGGCGCCTCCAGGACTGCCCAGGTCGGGTGGGCTTTCTCTGGAGGGGTCGTGGGCAGACCCCAGCCGCTGCATCAGCACGAAGGACGCGGCCAGATCCTGCACGGCGTCGTGGACGGCGCGGGCCGCCTCTGCACCCCCGCCCTGCCTGCTCGCGGGTGCGCGGGGCTCCGGCTCTTCGTCCGAGCTGGGCTGGCTTCCCGCATCCTTCTCGGACGCTTTGGCGTCTCTGATTTTTTTGTAGAGCTCGTTTCTCTCCTCTTGCAAAGCCCGGCAGAGATTCTCTAGCCTCCCGATCTTCATCACGAAGCACTCGTATTCTTTGGCTCTCAGTGCTTTCTGCGATTTGAAAACAAGCACACACTTAGAGACGCATGAATGGTGACGTCTCCAGGACGCCCTGCGGACAAGCACAACCGCTTGTGCGGGACTCTTCTCCCGGGCCCTGGTCTCAGGGTGGCGGCTGGCAGGTGCGTGGAGGGAGGAATCACTCTTTTTTTTTCACCACATGCTAGGCATGGCTAGAATTTTAATGACCATGTCCTTTTCAATAGGAAAGAAAGATGAAGCGGTATCTTTCTGCTCCAGACCACTACCTCTAGAATCTTAAGGTGGAGGAATTTTCTGCTCCCAAGACTGAGACAAGCTGTGCAAATGAATGAGATGCCTCCTCTGTTCTCTAGATAAGCTGCTGTCAGTCCAGGAACTGTTTGCATTCAGGTTGGTGGCTAGTAAGCAAATCTCTTTGGAATTGGAGGCAATTTGGGATAAAACCAGAGAAACTCACCATACACTGACCCATGATGCTGGCTACACAAACTGTTCAATTTCAGTTGTTTTCTCTAGAAATGTCCGTGTGTTTGTGCACAAAAATGTCCCGTCATCTCAGCCCTTCACGCCCACCTTCGTACCGGAGAATCACATTTAAAACTTGCTTTGCTTATTTACAGGGAGAGACCCTCGGGTCAGGGGCGGATATCTTTGTGTTTATAGGCTCAAACCCTACTCAGTGCCTGGCATAACATCTGCAGGTACCTGCTTGTTGGACGAATTGAAAAATAGATCTGTCTACAAAAGAGCACATGCCTGGGTGCTTGGGGGGTATCTTCTCTCAGTAGGTCCAAATCAATCAATTAATTTATTCTGCACCTGCTATGCTTGGCCCCAGAGAAATTCAAAGCCAGGTAGATACTCTTTCCTGTTTTCAAGGACCTCACAATCCAGAAGGGAGGGGCTGCTTTGGGACGAGCTCCGAATCAACCAGTAAACACAGGACTGAGGGTCACAAAGCTCCATATGCTAAATGACCCTTGCTCTTATTTTTATTACAATTTAACGTGCCACATCCCAGGAAAATTCATTCTTTTTCAAAAGTAATCCTTTGTGCTATTATGTTACAGCTATTTTTTAGGTGTGAATATTTGGACTAGATGGTGGGGGGTGGGAGCTATGAACCACAGGAAAACATGTTCTTAACTTAATCCATTCCTGTGGGTGCAAACCCATCATAAGTAGGACCTCTTGATGAGGCTGCTTCAGTTCAGGTGTGACCCTTTCATTAGGATGGGTCTTAATCCTATTACCGGAGTCCTTTATAAGTGGAATGAAAGTCAGACACACACACAGAGAAAGCCACAGAAGGCAAGAGGTTGAAATCAGCGGAACCCAGAAATGAACGCAGAAGCCAGGAGAGGCCGCCATGTGCATTGCCATGTGACAAAGGAGCCCAGGACCAAGGATCCCTGGCAGCCAACTCCAGAACGCCACAGTCCTCAGGCGGAAAGCATTGCCTTGCTGAGGCCTTGATTCGGACTTCTCCTAGCCTCAAAACCATGAGTCAATAAATCCCCATTGTTTAAACTAACTCATTACATGGCATTTGCTTGACCAGCCAGGAAACTAAAACAGGAGCTAAGGGAAAACCTTCCCTACCTCTTCGATCATATCCAGCAGGGCTTTGTTACAGCTCTCAAAGCGGGCTTTCCACGTGGCAGTGTCTTTTTCCAGCTTCTTCATTTTCTTAGTTGTCTATAGAAAGTAGAGTGTTTGAATGTTAATCCTGAATCAGTGAAGCTATTCATTCCATGTTACATCAAGAAAAGTCCTTTGGTTACCAGCTGCTGAAGGAAACACATGTTCCATGTGAAGGAATGAAGTTCAAGAGGGAGGGTCATGATTTATTTTGGAATCTTCTAGGTTAGCGATGAGCAAACCTTTTTTTTTTTTTTTTGTACCAGAGTCATATCAGGACACTGTTTTGTTGTTATTTTTTTTTTCATTTAAAATAAAAATAGCTTTACCAAGTCTCATAAATAAACTTACAATTTAGATTATTTGTTTTATTGAATAGGAGACCATCAGTGAGAAAGCTGACATGGCTTTTTAAATACCAGATTTAATTTATATTATTGGTTCAATAACATTGAACTCACGGCCAACAGCACTATAATTCACGCCTGAAGGAAGCTCATTTAACACACTTATTTTCTCTTTAAGGCACAGCTCAGCCGTCCTGTGCTTGGGAACCCTGGACGGCAGGTCAGCACTATGCTTGGGGGCCAAAAAAGCCCAAAACATGAAAAACCTGGCACTCACTATGCCTTGAAAAGAACACTAAGCTATAGCCTGAGAGCTGGAACAAGAAGGCAAAGCATCACTTTGTTCCATCTCTGCGGGGAACATGCACATTGGGCAACTCAAAATTTTCACAGCTCTGCACATGTCTGGAAATGACTGTGAAAACACCGTGAATATTGATTTGGGGTTACAAATAAACTTTAGCAAGGAGGCAGATTTGCAAATGCAGAATCCACTAATAATGCAACAGGTACTGAAGTCTGCTCACCTTTGAGCCCTAGGTTGGGTATGGGGGATACAGACGTGACTAAAATGCAGCCTGTCCTTTGCCACCGGTGACTCTGGTTCCTGGTTGGAGGCATTCCTCTCGGCTTGTGTGTATTGAAGGACAAGCCGTGTGATCAGGCTGGGGCCTCACAGCCTCACCAAGCTGCCTTAGCCAAGGACCCTTGGGTGCAGGGGCTGGTCCCCACTGCTCTAACCCCTGGCTCCATCGAGAAGCCAGCTGGGCCTTGAGTGGTTTTTACATTTTTTCATGTCTTAATCAAGTTAATAGTTTGTACACTTTTAAAAAAATCAACCCATTGAAGTAGTTGATGAAATCTATAGAACTGCATTTCAGAGAAATGCAAATATGTACACGAACATCAAATTTTTGTTAATTTCTAGGGAATTCTCAGGTTTACTACTAGAGCCAATAAATGGACCCCAGATTAAGAACTCCTGCTCCAATATTTATTCCAATCTTAAAATTCTATCATTTTGAAATAAAACCTTTTAAAAACGGATTGATCCATCCTAGAGTGAGAAAAGTGTTACTCTTAAGTGTTGTTCTCTTTAAAGAAAATCTTAAGTTTGCATATTGAATTGCAGAATTTGTCATATTATTTCACAAAAGTATTTTTAAAGTGTGCTTTCTACACTTAAAAATGGTTAATGCCAATGCCTGTTCAGAAACACAGTTCTGATGTCCATTTTATATCCAGAAGGCACTAAAAAGATAAGATGTCCAATAACCATATTAGCACCTTTATTTGCAAAATACTTTGAAAATTAAGAATGTATCTACTTTTATAAGATACGTTAATTTACCTGAAAGCCACAACTTTGTGAAGTAGGCAAGGGAAAGCATATCTCAATTTATGGATAAGGAAAGTAAAATTCAGGGAAGTCACGTGATTTGTTCAAGGCCGCTTGGCGAGCACGTGGCAAACTTCTTGTTCAGGGCTCTGCCAATTACACCACACAACATACTTCCCTTCTAAGAAGGATTCTATAAAATGGCACTTCCTACTCTAATGTTCTCGTGCATGTTTGTATTAATTTTATTTTTTGACATCTTTAGAAATTTAGGTCGTTTTTTACTTCAGCACCTCTTGTCTTTTTTCTTTCTTTCTTTTTTTTTTTTCCTTAAAGCTATCCATAGGCTTTAAGGAAATATTCTTCTTTAGAGTGAATATGCATCCTAGTACTTTTGGATTATTGCTGAGATTAATTCACCAGATGCTTACCAATAAAATAATACAACCCAAACCTCATCTGTACCTATACATGTTTCATTACTTCATGAAATGCACCAAAATATCTTGGCAAGAGATAAATGAACCCAAAGGAGAATTGCCTGTCACGACCGAAAACGTCAGTGCTTTGGGGAGAGAAGCAACACTCACTCTGTCCATTTCCTGTTTGAAAGTGGCAAACACCTCGTTGCTCTTTGTCAGTGTCCTCTGGAACTCTTCAAACCTTCCGGAGTAGAGAGTGAGCTGTAGGCAGAGGAGAGAGAGGGTCTATTTTAGGGCTGCTCTCAGAAGTCTTCCAGAACAGGACATCCTTGTTCACTATTTGACAAGAAATATATTACTTAAGGAAATTCACAACAGAGTGTTGGGAGCATGTTCAGTTATTTTATTTACTGTGAGATCTAGCCAGATTGGTGGGTATGACCGAAGCCCTTCTTTAAACAGAAATGAAATTATCAAACCTGTCATCACATTTCCCTATATCGTAGCTCTTATGGATGCGCATCTACCGAGCCCCAAGCATACGTGTGGACTCTATGTACAGAAAAGGCCAACATGTGGGTCATGTTTTTGAGGGACCTGCTCTCCTGATGGAAAGACAATCCCAAAGGCCACGTGACTACAGGATGGTTGTGTAGTGAGGATTTGGGGTCCACAAAGAGAGGCCTGGCCTTTGTCCTGGCTCCTGGGAAGTAAGTAAACACTTGGGGTTTCCAAGTGATGGGAGGGTGTCTGTTATTCCCGGTGCCCCCCCACACACACCTGCTAGGTGACTCCAGGTGGCCCCACTGCAGTCTTGGGGTGGAGGCCAGCCAGGCCAGAGACCGACCAGGTGATGAGAGGCTTGGGGCCAGGTGACATCTGCCCGCCCTCCAGAGGGAAGGGGGCTGGGGACTGAGGCCAACCAGTGGCCTGATTCCATCCGTCGTGCCGGGCGATGAGACCCCACAGCCACTGGACACCGGGGAGCATCCCTGGTTGGTGACAGCAGGCGGACACGTCCTGACTCCTCTGGGAGAGGACTCCAGAAGCGTCATGTCTGGGGACCCTCCCTGGCCTCACCCTATGCGTCTTTCTTCTGCCTCCTTCTGCTCTGTAGTCTTTTTACCGCAATAAAACTATAATCTTAAGTACAGAACTTTCCTGAGTTCTATGAGTCCTTCTAGCGAATAATCAGACCTGAGGGGGTGGGGGAACCCTCGGATTTGTAGCCAGTTGGTCAGAAGTGCGGGTGGCCTGGAAATCCCCAAACTTGGCGGCTGGTGCCTGAGGGAGGGCGGTCCTTGGGTTCAGCGCCCTTAGCTTGTGACGCCAGCGAACATCACACGGTGAACACGGCGTGCACGCCGGTAAGGTACAGGGCGATGGGAGAGGGAGCTGAGGGGACAGTGGTCCTGCAAGCCAGGCTTTTGCGGAGGAGGAGAGACTTACACTCGGTCTTGAAGGAAAATCATATTAGGAGAGCACGTTTCAAGCCAGTGGAGATTACTGTGGGTCATCCGAGTTAGTAAAACCTCCATTTTCAAGTGAACCTTTGTTACCCGGGAATGCCCAGGTTCCTCCAATAGGCACAAAAACAAGCTTTGCGTGAAGAAGCAGATTTGCAGCTTCCAGCCACATCTGCCCTTGGGAGATGTGGATGGCTGGGTGACAGACCACGAGGTAGGTCCCGGCTCACCAGCTGGCGGTGCCCGTGGGATTGTGTTTGAAAGCAGAGCAGAGGAGGCCACTGACTGGAAGCCAGCGGGCGAGCCAGTTCCCCGTCCTGGCGGTGGGTGTTGGAGGGAGTGTGTGTGAGTCAAGCAGTCCCTGGGGCCCAGAAAAGCTGCTAATCCAGAATGGCTCATTCCCAACTGGTTGAGAATAGCAGAGATTTTACTGCAGTAAACAACAAAATGATAACATAAATCCTTTCCTTGGGTTCCAAAGAAAAGTCAAGCACCAGCCGAGGAGCATCTTGCAATCACTCGTTAGCACCAGGAGTGTGTGACAGAGCTTGGGGGCTACTGCGGCCACTAAAGTTTGGTTTTCACAATTCCTTGGCCTACAGATTAGAGAAGAGAGGGTAAAGGAACATCAGGGAATCAGGAAGGTGCCCTAGAGTTTTACATTCTCACACACACTCTCAGATACATGCACATATACACACTCACACACGCACACACAGAAATACACTCACACTGCACATGCATGTGTACACCCACGCTCACATACATATACACATGCACATACGCCCACAGCACACTCGCAGACACATTTGCACATACACCCACTCATTCACATATACTCACACACACGTGCACACATAAACACACATGCCCACACACCCATGCAAGCACACACACACAGATACACACACTCATACATGCACACATGTGCATGCACTCATTCACACTTGTGCACACCCCCACATACCTGCACACATGCACGCTGTTGGGGATTGAATTGTGTCCCCCACAAGAGGCATGTTCAGGTCCCAACCCCTGGTCCTATGGGTGTGAACCCATTTGTAAATAGGACCTTTGAAGATGTTATTAGCTAAGGTGCCCAAACTGAATCTAATATGGCTGAAGTCCTTTAAAGAAAAGGAAATTGGACACAGAAAATAAGAAGCCATGGTGAACAGCCAGAAGCTGGAAGAAAGGGAAACCAGAAGAGAAAGAAGACGCCGCCACGTGTATCGCCACGTGAAGGAAAAGCCAAGGACCTCCACAGATTGCCTTCCAGCCAGAGGATGCAAACCCGGCAGGAAGCAAGCCTTCTAGCCCCTGACACGGTGAGCCCAGAGATTCCTGCTCTTAAGCCAGCCCATTGCGCACTATTTGTTTCAGTAGCTGGGAAACGAAAGCCCGCTCTGACATAGTCTATTCGATTCTATTTCATGGGTTCAGAGTGCTTGCTGGGGTGCCCTCACACTGGTGGTTGTAGTGGCCCTGTGCCCTCGGGGCAGCCCCCGGGGGCTGGCTCTCCCACTGCACTCACATCGGGCAGATCCTGTTCAACTTCTACCACCAAACTGCTCCCTGGCCTTCTTGGCTAAGCCCCTTCTGTTAGCATCTTCTTTCCTTCTGCCTTTTCCTTTTCCAGCAGCCACCTGGGCCTTCCCACGCCCCCCCTGGCAGCCTCTGCGGTGCAGGCGGGGGCAGGCAGGCAGCTCCTCCCGGTGTCCCCGGGGGCGCAGGGCGCTTGGTGCTGACTGTGCAAGTAGGGGCTCAGGCCCCAGCAGCACAGGGTGCGCCTTCAGCTCTGGGGCGCTGGCTCGGCCTGCTTGGAATATCCTGCTCTGCTCCTGCCTGCCCGCGGCGTCCTGGGTGGCGGGCCTGGGTGGAGCAGGCGGGCCCCGGGGTGCCGCTGCGGCGCTCTCTTCTTAAGCTCTTCCTGGCCGGGGCGCTGCGGGCGTTTGCCGGGTGGGACTTCCCTGCACCGGCGGGCACGAGGCCCGCGCGGGCTGCTGCGCGCTCTGGCTCTCGCCACCCCCAGACCTCTCAGACCAGCCACTGCTCCGGCCAGAGGCAGACGTAGCAACCAGCTGCCCTGTGGTTAGCAAGGACGGCCCGTGCCTCGGCATTTCACCTTAGACGGGCTGAGCCTGGGCACGGCTTCCTAACTGAGCAGCAAATTTGAAACAAAAACGCCGAGGACAGGAAACAGGCGGCGCCCTGGAACCCTCTGGGCCACCCTGTGAGGTTGGGTTTGGGAATAAGTGCAAGCAGGGAGGTGGAGCCCCTTCTGCGTCTGTAGCTCTTAAAGACCGGGGTGCCCCGGCTTCTGGCCTTGCGCTCTCCAACCTTGCCTCGCGGGCCGAGTCGTGCCGTCCCGCGTCCCTTGCGACAGTCGCTGTGTCGGTCCACTTAACAGCGCTGACAGTGGGGCCGGTGGGAACCGTGCCCGAGCACCCCAAGTGGCTTGAATCTGGGAAGGAAGTGACCGTGGCCACCCCTTTAAAGACAGTTGAAACCAAAGGCAGTGCTCTGAGCACCCAGCAGACTAATCTGTGAAATGGCCTGTTTTTCAAAGGTTTAAACTTTTGGAAAATCTGTAATGAACGTCTTCAGGAGGAACTGGTTTACACAGTCCACACAGATTTCCTTCTTGACGATTATTTAACTGGTGCAGGGTTTGAAAGAGCCTTGAAGAAAAAGATGCCTTTTGGCCCCGTGCTTCCTTCTGTGGGCCTCACCTGTGCGACACTGTTAATGACAGCTGAGCTTGCAATTAACGGTGGGCTGCGAGTCCAGTGAGGCAGAGACCCTTTTCTCTCCTGTGCCCAGCATCTCCGGCACCTACTGCACGGCCCAGCGCTGAGCAGGGGCTCAGCAAACCGCGGCTGGCTGAATCGTGCTGGATACGGGCCAGCACTGCGCTGTGCTTTGCATGCACGATTTGAGGACAACCTGCACATGTTACATACTCATGAACTCGTTTCTCTCCTAAACGTGTAATCAAACGTGAAAAACTGCCACCCACAGCTGCTGAACGAGAGCTGGCGTAACGCCCCAAACGTCTCCAGCTGGGGGGAGGGTGCTGCCTTAAATGCTGTTACGTGCGTTGACACGCTGGAGAGGACTGGCCTTCGCAGGAGCCTTCTCAGGAGCGGGGCCCCCGGCTCACGAAGGCACCGTTCTCCAGACGCCGACGTGATCGAGGTGAGTTGTCCAGGGCCACACAGCTCTCAGCAGGCTCCGGCCCCAGTTCCCAGGCTCCGTCCAGGGCCGATGGATGGACCAGGAATATTGGCAAATCCTCGAAGCCCTGGTAGACACCTTGTCAAGTTTTTAAGGGGTAGGTGGGGAATTGGGTCACACTTTTATATATATATATACATATATATATATATATATATATTTGACATTGCTCTAAACTTTTTTTTATTGAAGTGTATCATTCATACATGAACATACATAAACAATAAGTGTATAGTAATAGTTGTGAACTTACAAAACAAATAAACATAACATCATACAGGGCTCTCATACCTCACCCTACCACCAATACCTTGCATTGTTGTGAAACATTTTTAACTAATGATTAAAGAGCATCCTCAAAATATTACTACTAACCAAAGTATTTTCCCCAAACCCACCCTATTATTATTTTTATATCATTTTTGCATGAACATACATAAACAATAAGTGTATAGTAAAAGTTGTGAACTTACATAGCAAACATGCATAACATTATACAGGAATCCCATACATCAACCCTCCACCAACACCTTGCATTATCGGGAGACATTTGGTACAAATTATGAAAGAATATTGTCAAAATCTTGCTACTAATTATAGTCCTTATCTTAAAATTGGTGTATTTTCCCCCCAACCCACCCTATTATTTTTTTAAAATATATTTTTATGACAGAAGTTGTAAACTTACAAATCAATCATGCAGATGTGCAGAATTCCCAAACAACACCCTTCTATCAACATACCACACCCCGGTGGAATATTTGTTACAGATTATGAGATATATCATCAGATTATTACCAGGTCCACAGAGTACATTTGGCGCACTTTTTCCATACTCCCCCATTATCAACACAGTACATCTTTGGCATAGATGCAAAAATATTACATTATTACTGTTAACCACACTCCATAGGTCACTCCGGTTGTATTTTCCCATGCTTCTCCACATTCCCACCACCCTACAATACTGATGTACATCTGCTCTAACTTACAAAGGACACTCTTGCATCTGTACCATCAACCACTATTCTCATCCACCTCTGGGTTTACTGTGTTATTCAGTCCCTAGATTATTCTCTGGCATTCTGTCAATTGGCATTTACATCCCTAGACTGCTGTTTTCAGCCACATCCGCATTTATAAACCAGCTGTTACTCACTATAATGTGTTACCATCAACTCTGCACATTTCCACACTTTTACAGTAAAGCTAATTAAAACTTGTACATACATTAAACATCAGTAGTCCGTCTCAGTCCTCCTCTTATCTCCTTTAAGAATCCACCACCTACCACCAGGTTGTGAAGATATTTTCCTACATTTTCTTCTAGAAGCTTTGTGATTCTTGATTTTACATTTAGGTATTTGATTCATTTTGAGTTAATTTTTATATAGGGTGTGAGATAAGGGTCCTCTTTCCTTCTTTTGCTATGGATATCCAATTTTCTCAGCACCATTTGTTGAATGGCCTGTTCTGCCCCAGCTGGGTGGGTTTACAGGCTAGTCAAAAATCACTTGACCACAGATGTGAGGGTCTGTTTTTTAACCATCAGTTTGGTTCCATCGGTCTATGTGTCTGTTCCCATGCCAGCACCATGCTACTTTCATCACTATAGCTAGATAATATGACTTAAAGTCTGGAAATAAGAGTCTTCCAACTTGGCTTTTACTTTTTAAGATGTTTCTGGCTATTCAGGATCCCTTACTCTTCCAAATAAATTTGATGATCATGTTTTCCATTTATTTAAAAAATGCTGGTGGAATTTTTATTGGGATTACATTGAATCTGTATATCAATTTGAGTAGAATTGACATCTTAATGATATGTAGTCTTTCAATCCATGAGCATGGAATGTTCTTCCAATTATTTAGGTCTTTTTTTTTTTTTAATTTAACAATGAGTTGTAGTTTTCTGTAGCTTTAAATCATTGATTAAGTTTATTCCTGAATATTTGGGTTTTATCTGTCATATTTTATTTTCACCACTCTTTTGACACTTTTAATTACTTTTATTGATATAATCTTTATTCTAGACTCTCTTCCAGGCCCCTCTCTCCTGTCTTTTCTTTTCAGGCTGTAGCACGTCCTTTACTATTTCCTGCAAAGCAGGTCTTTTTGGGTTACAAACTCTCAGTTTCTGTTTATCTGTGAATATTCTAAACTCGCCCTCATTTTTGAAAGAGAACCTTGTCAGATATAAGATTCTTGGCTGGAATTTTTTCTCTTGCAGTATCTTAAATATGTCATACCACTGTCTTCTTGCCTCCATGGTTTCTGGTGAGAAATTAGCACTTAATCTTATTGGGTACCTCTTATATGTTATGCATTGCTTTTCTCTTGCTGCTCCCAGAATTCTCTTTGTCTTTAGCATTTGACATTCTGATTAGTATGTGGCTCAGAGTTGGTCTATTAGGATTTTTTTCAGATGGGAGTACGTTGTGCTTCTTGGACATGGTTATCTATATCTTTCAATAGGGTTGGGAAATTTTCTACCATTATTTCTTTAAATATTCCTTCTGTCCCTTTTCCCTTCTCTTCTCCTTCTGGGACACCCATGACACATATGTTTGCAAGTCTCTTGCTATCCTTTAGTTCCCTGAGACCTTGCTCAAGCTTTTCCAATCTTTTCTTCATCTGTTCTTTTGTATGTTCACTTTCAGAGGCCATTTTTTCAAGCTCACCAATCCTTTCTTCTGCTTCCTCAAATCTGCTATTATATGATTCCAGTGTATTTTTAATTTCATTTATTGCACCTTTCATTCCCATAAGATCTATTTTTCTATGTATACTTTCAAATTCTTCTTTGTGCTCATCCAATGTCTTCTTAATATCCTTAATTTCTTTAGCCATCTCAGTGAATTTATTAAGGAGATTTGTTTGAACTTCTATGATTAGTTGTCTCAATCCTTTATGTCATCTGGAAGCTTATCGTGTTCCTTTAACTGGGCCTTATCTTCCTGTTTCTTGGTGTGGATTGTAATTTTTTGCTGGTGTCTTGGCATCTGGCTTACTAGATGTATTTATTCTGGGTGCAGTTTTTCTCTTAGTTTAGGGCTTCCTGCCCTTTCTCCCTTGCTGGTTGTACAGCAGGAGCCAAGGATGTAGTTGGTGCCATAAGCTGTGGAGGCTCAAGCTACCCTCATTGCCCCAAGGACCAATGAAACTTCTCCCAACTTTCTCCTTTGCCAGGGATAAAGACAGAGCCACAGCTGTTAGGAATAATCCAACTCATGCAGGCCTAGTCTGTAGTTGCCCAGAGAGACTGATGAAGCTTCACGCCCCTTTCTCCCCTGCCTGAGGTGGGTATGGAGCTGCAGGTGTGGGCAGCAATCTCTGCAGTGCAGATCCAAATGACTGCAGTTGCCCCGGTAGACTTCCGATTACTCAGTGTGTGCCAGCTAAATGTACCTGCAGTTACGTGGATAGGCTGGTGCAGAGCCCATCAGCTTCCTCCCTGCGAGAGGTGGGGCTGAAGCCTAGGCCATCACTGCAGGCCAATCTGGGTGAAAGAAACCCATCTCTACTGTCACTGTAATTTTCAGTCAGCCCGGCTTCCCCTCATGCTGGGGGTGGAGTCAAAATAGTGGCTACTGGCCTCCTTCTGACTTGGACAGGCTCAAACTTCATCTGTTCTTAGGGTTATATTTTAGCCAGCTGAATTTACTAATCAGTAGCTGAAGTCGGTGGCCAGTCGTCTCTTCCTCCCGTTTTTGGGAAGTGGCGCTTCCAGTTCCTGCCACAGAGTAGCTCCTAGGGTGGTTTGCGTTGCCAAAGTAGGATGATCACTGGCCTCCGTGGCATGGCCTGCAGTTTCCCGGAGAGGCTGGCGCGGGTCCCCCAGCTTCCTCCCTGCCTGAGGTGGGCCTGGGGCTTATGCTAGAGCTGGAATCTGATCTAGATGGAAAGAAGCTGGTCCTTGCCAGCACTGTGATTTTCAGTCAGCCCCGCTTCCCCTCGTGTCAGGTGTGGAGTTAAGATGGAGGCCACCGGCCTCTTTCTGACTTGGACAGGTTCAAACTTTACCTGTTCTTAGACTTATACTTTAGCCCGCTGAATTTACTAACCAGTAGCTGAAGTTGGTGCCCAACCATCTCTTCCTCCCCCGTTTTGGGAAGTGGAGCTTCCCATTCCAGCCACGGAACAGCTCCCGAGGCTGCTTGTGCCTCCAGTGGAGGATGGGCACTAGCCTCCGTGGCGTGGAGGGCTCTACTTAGGAATCTTCTCCGCAGATGGGCATCTCCTCCTTCCATTCTTTCAAGGTTGTTGCAGGATGCTCTTCTGGTCTCCTGGAGGCCCAGACAGGTGCTCTAGACAGCTCTGGGTGATCACCAACTGCCCGGTAGCAGGAGCTGGTTCTCGGAGCTCTTTACTCTGCCGCCATCTTGCTGGTTGTCCTTCTAAATTATCACCCCTTTATATTTTTATTTCACGTACTATTAATGGCCTAGCTCCTGATGCCAGCAGAGTGAATCACTCTCCGGCCCCGAGTCTGACAGTATTCATCTACTTTCATCAAGTTCCTTGACTTCAGTTAGCGTGGGGGATTAGAGACTGCTCACAACAGATTGTGCAAACAGTGCACAGCTTTAAGTGTTGTTTATTGTTCTGATCAGGGCTCTGTGTTGTCAGAGGGTCAGAGGATCTGGCCTGAATCTCGGGGCTCCCCCTCCCACAGTGACAGCACCGCTCCCTTCCCCCTGCCTGCCCCCAACCACCGCGATTTCATGGGTTCTGTGCCTGCCTGAAGGCAACGTATGAGTTGGTAACTTTAGAGTTTAATCTTTTAACTCTGGGCCCTTTGATTATTTTAAGAGTCAGAAACATTCTGGTTCCCTCTCACTAATATTTTAAAACTACTCTGAAATATTGTCAGAAAAGAAGTCATCTTGGGGAAAACCATTCCGAGTTGGAAAGTGTGCTTTTGGAAGGCTAGGCGTAGAGCATGGTCTGCGTTATTGTCTACAGTGATATCATTTTGACTTGGTTTCTCTTATTTTTCTCAGTTTTTAAAAAACAATGACCAAGTATGTTTTATTTAAACATTTTTTTAAAAAGCGACATAGTTTCATGTTATCTCCTAGAAACCGAGTAGTCAGCAAGACAGGGTGAAGTCTCGCTGCCTAGCACGGAGGCTTCCGGTTCCCTCACCTTGTGTGAATTTGCTCTGTGGCTTCCCAGTCCCTTCACTCCCTGGACCTTTCTCCCGGCTGACCCCAGGAGGTGGGGGTCTCCAGTCCCCGAGGCAGGGTGGCTTTCCGGAACCTGGTGGAATGTGCCCAGCAGGGCCAGAGGACCTGGGTGGGTTCAGCCCCGAGCACGCGGGAAAAGCTGGACAGACCGCCTTCCCCAGTCTGATATTTGGGTCTGAAATGTGGATTCCCGTCGTCTAATAAAGACACATAAATGGCATCAGAAAGCCAAAGAAAGTATCCCTGCCTCGCCCACTGCTTCCGCTCGTTCAACTCTGATAAGGCTGGCCCCGAATGCCCCTGAAACTTGGGTGCTGACCCTGGTTTTCTTATTTACTTTTTTATTAGAAATAATATCAAACTTGCGAGAGGACATTTTAAGTCCTGGCGGTTCTAGATGGTGCATAAGAATGTTTACATTTTATTCTTACTTTGTTAGGGTCACGGGGGCGAGAGGGAGAGGGGATCAGGGGGGCGGCAGTCGGGGGCCCCCGTCTGCAGGTAAACAAACATTCTGACTGCATGCCGTTGGCACAGAGGCATTTCTTTTCCTGCTTACGTACACTGCTAGCTTTTATTTTGTGGCTGATTCTTGGTGTCCACCGCCTGCCCTGGCTTAGCCTGCCACGTGGAAGGCCACCGCAGGCTCCCTTTGCTTCCTGGCCTCTTTCGGGGGCACAGCACAGAGAGCACCCCGTACAGAGCGCATGCCACCCCTTACCTGGGCCTGCAGGACCGTCTCCTGCTCCTTCAGCACTTTGACCTGAAGCTTCCACTCTGCTGCCTGGTTCAGCAACTGTGAAAAAAGAGCATGCATGGAAAGATTGTCAGAAGACCTTTTTAACTACTGTTTGGTTATCGTTAACAACTTACCGAGTAACCTTCTTAAGTTTTTGGAACTTAAGAAGAATCTAAGAATCTCTTAAGAATCTAAGAGAAAACCATGAGTCTAAATGTTGGATTTGCAACTACGGATAAATAGTTTTAATGGGACAAAAAGAAAGCCACTCGGGGACGGATGTGCTCAAATGGTTGGGCGCATATGGAGGGACCTGGGTTCGATTCCCGGGACCTCCTGGTAAGAAAAAAAAAGAAAACCACTCACCACCTCAAGCGTGAACCACACTAAATGGAACCTCCCGCCCCATTCAGGAACTTTCTCCAGCAGTCCTGCCCAGCCTCACGCAGCCTCTGCTGGGGCAACGCCGGAGTCCGGCTGCCTGCTAGCACTACTAGGGCTTTGCTGTGGGTGACGCTTCCTCTATGTCAAATCCAAAGTCCACCTCCTGGTCCACTGTTCTCTACCCAGCATGCCTCAGAGTCCCTGGGAGGCAGGTAAACTGCAGACCCCTCTCAGAGAACATGCTCCAGGAGGGACTGGCTCTGCAAGTATATCTGTGGTCCATAGAGCAAGCTTGGAGAAACACTGGTGAGAAGCTTGGCCTGCTCTTCTGAATCCTGCTCCCTGGACGTTTTTACAGTAGGTGTCCTGCCTCGTCCTCAAGGCTGCCCTTTAAACAGCCAGGGCCTCCCTCGTAGCTAATGCCAGCAGAACCAGAGCTGATGGGTTACACTGAAAAGGTTGTTTTAGGTATGAAAATGGCACATATGTAAAACACGATGTACAAAACTTCATTTATAACTTACAATTTATAAATTCATTTTTAACTTATAAGTTACAACTTATAACTTAAGATGTATACGTGGTCATTCATTTGTCAATCTTTTGATGTAGGGCTGTGGAACTTCGGATTGGAGTTCAGAGTTGTCTTTCTACAAAAAATCACATCCATAATGTTTCAGGTACAATTTCTCATTTTGTGTTGTTTTTAACGTTAGAGCGAGAATGTAAGGATACTGGTGATGCAGCCCGATCGCAGAATTCTCTTGTGTTTTGCAACCTGCCCCTGGTCTATGACCACTCACGTGGAGTTTGAAATGGTTTTTGCCATTTGCCTGCACCTCATCTTCCAAAGTGTTAAACAGTATCTTCATGGAAGCAGATCTTTCCTTTCATGTTGTTATTGCATCAGTTTACCTATCATTCTGTTGATTTACATGAGCAAGTACAAACTGGAAGGAAAGACTTAGGAGGAAAGAGCTGACTCTTGGTCAACTCCTTCTCTCTTCCTTGGGCAGCAGGTGTAGGCATCAGAGTCCCTTACCTGCCACTGGCACCCCCCACCCCACGCACACACTGTGAGCATCTGTTGGTGCATTTTGCAGAGATAAGGGTCAACCTCTTGGGTTAGTCTGGTTGGTCATTTGGCCACCAGTCTAGAAGTTTCTACTGTATTTGATGATACGGTGTTCTTCTTTTTGTTTATCCTTCTTTTTAAAAATGTCCACGAGGCACACTTTTGTCGTCGAAACAAATAAGCAACAATAAAACCACTAGTTTTAAAAACTGGAAGGCATCTTTTTCCTTAGCCAAGGTTACCTTTTCCCCAAGCTCAACCTCTGCACTTGAATTTGTTCCTGTGCCTCCTGGGGTGCAGTGAAGACCAGTCAACCCAGAAGGCCCACGACCCCCCCACCGTCTGAGGGGTGCAGGTCCAGCGTGGCAGCCCCTTCTTCCTCTGGCAGCTGGGCACATGACTGACCCAGGGGAGGCAGGCTCTGCCCTTCCTGCCCTGGGTGAGGACGCAGGCCAGCTGGGACTGGACCTCACCGCGTCCACGAGAAAGTGCCCTGGCTGGAGAGTAGGTGGGCGGCCGCCTCAGGAACCAATGCTTCTCCCGTGTGGTCTACGGACAGCAGAGAGCAGAACCTGTTCCGTTTTGCTGAGCCAGGGTGGGAAGCATGCTAGCTCGCCCCCACGCCCCTTCACACCCCCCACATGAACTTTTGCCTGGTTGTGCCTCTGTCATGGCACGTCTCATGTAGTGTCCTCCAAGGAGACTGACAGGCTGTGGGAAGCATATTTCACCCAAGACGGTAATTATGCCAACGGAAGAGTATCTATTTTCTTGGATTTTAAAGAACAATTGAATGTTTTACTTCTTACTTTGACAACTAGTTTGCAGAGGGATTTAATAAATTAATCCTTTTCTTAAGAGCACGTGGGCTTCTGATTTGAAAATCTCCAATGTCCGCCAGGTAATGTTGCCCCAAATTCTGCCTTTCTTTGCCATGTTTGAAAACTGAAGCTATTTTAAAGTTAGTGTTCTAATGCATTGAACTGATCCTGGTCTGATTGTAGGTAAACGAGAAGCTCATGTCCAAAGGTTAAATGGCCAAATTCGAGTGCCTGTCCGCTGTGTGGTACCCCCAGGAACGGACACGCTCCAGCTCAACCTTCTTCTTGCTCTTTAATCCCTTTTCCACAGAGAAGCCAAATGAATCTTTTCCAGCAGCGAAGCAGCTCTTGCCGTTTCCCTAGCTGCAACTGCCCAGCGCTTTCCCCTCTACTGATGAAGCACAGGACTTCCTAAGCCCTGCGGGGCCAGGCCGCTGGCCCGCGCTCACGGCCTTCCTCGCCACCTTCGCGCTGGCCCTTTCTCCTGCCTGCCAACGTGCTCGCCTCCCTGACACTTGTCCCTGCTGCCGCCATCGCAGCTACCGGGGGCCCCTCCTGGCTCCCCACGAGGCGGCTCTTCTCATCATCTCCCCTCCCATGGCCCCCTCCCCGGCTCCTCTTTATTTCCTGGGAACACTTACTGCTATCTCAAATGACCCCTCCTTGTTGGTTCTTATTTATTTCCTGTCTCTTCCCAGTTAAACCGGAATCTCCATGATGGCAGAAGGCCCCTGTGTCATGTTCACTGCTAGCTCCGGACCTAGGAATGTGGGACAGGTGCCGGAAAGCTACTTGCTGAATGAATGAATGAACGAATGAGTGGATGGATGGCTATTTTATGTGAAAAACACTAGTAGGCAAACTTAGCTCTGCCCAGAAGCTCATGTGTGTCCTCTCGTCTGTCTAATACTCTGTCAGCTGTCCAAAACCGACACGCGGAGAGACCACACATGTACCCCAAATAAAGGACAAGTACATATTCCTTTTCCCGGCTGTGCTGCTCCTCTGCTTCCTTCATCATTTCTTGCGCCTGCTCAAGTTTCGCGTCCACCAGCTTCTGCTGCAGTTCTCTGTGCTTAAATATTTTGTCCAGATGCTAAGGAAAGAGAAAGCGCAGGCAGAAAGCTTGGTTTAGTACAAGTGCCTGAAAAGTGTAAGAAAAAAATCACATAAGCACACGCTCTCCAGGTCTGAAGATTTTAAACAAAGGGGACTAAATGTTCTGCTATCATTAGGGTTTCATATTAGAGCCATACATTGGTGAAGACCCTGCTGGGGTTTGAATTGTGTTCTCTACAAAGACATGGTCCCATGAATGTGACGGAGGCAGTTTGATATTTTTTATGAATTCCAAAAATAGATATTGGATTATGTTTGTAAACTGGTCTGTTCCTCTGAGCATATTAGATTATATTGGATTCAGAGGTTTCACTTTTACTTGATTAAATAATGATTAACGCTTTGATTGGGCCACATCAGTAGAATGTTGCATCCCTGCCCCCTTGGTGGGCGGGGATTCATGGAGAAAAGACATGGCAGAGAATAGAGTTTGGAGTTTTGATCCTGGAGCTCGGGAAGTAAAGACACAGAGAAGCAGACACATGAGGAAGGAGAGAAAGCTCCATTAAATACAGGCAGAGGCCCGGGAAGAGAGACGAGCCGTTTGCCTGACAGTCTACAGCTGGCCTTGTGGAGAAAGCAGAGCAGCTGAGCCTGGAAAGAAATGAGCCCCGGGGAGAGAGAAACCCAAGAAGCCTGAACCCTGGCAGACGTTGGCAGCCATCTTGCTCCAACACATGACAACAGACTTTGGTGGAGGAAGAAACTTATACTTTATGGCCTGGTAACTGTAAGCTTCTACCCCAAATAAATACCCTTTATAAAACCCAACAGATTTCTGGTATTTTGCATCAGCACCCCTTTGGCTGACTAATACAGTGATCCTACTGGGAAATGGGGTCCTTGAAGACGTGATCAGTTAGAGATGAGGCCAAACCGGAACAGGGTGGGCGCTTTATTCAGTATGTCCTTATAAGGAGAGGACATTTGGACACAGACAGACAGAGAGAGGAGGGGCGTGAGATGGAGGCAGAGATGGGGCTATGCCAAAGACCTCCGCAGGTTGCCGGCCAGCCTCCAGAACCCAAGGGTGGCCGTGGGCGCGCGGCCCTGGCGCCGCCTTGATTTTGGACTTCTGGACTCCCGAACTGTGAGGCAATACCTTGCTGCTGTTTTAAGGAGCCCCGGTCTGTGGCAGCCCTCGGAGACTAACACGGCCCCCTGCATTCTGCAAAAGCGGGGTGCCAGAGCTCCACAGTGCTCAAGGGGCATCAGGCACCGCAGAAGGGTGCTGGGCCCACCCCGCCTTTCCCATCGAGATCCGTGTCCAGAGTACGGATGTTTCCCTTTTGGTTCTCGTCCTTTCTTCTTTGGCCTGAACCTCTGCTCTGCAGCTGGATTGACTTTTGGACAAGATGAGATGGTGACAGGCACTGGGGTCACTGGAAGGAGGTTCTAGATGTACCTAACTGTTGCCACCATGTGATACTGGCTCAGGGTTTCTTCTGATACAATCTTAGCATGTGGCCGGAAGGGCCTCTTTGGCTGTGTCACGTTACATTTTAAAGGAGAGATTTCATATCTGGGTGGGGTGGAGACGGGAATATGACATATCAAAATCCTGAAAGGGCATACGGCATTTTAAAAACACGTTGAGTATTAGAAGGTCATTTTCAGATGGAAAGAGATGCCGCCAGTCCCCCTAATGTAAACTATCGGAAGTAAAACTTGGCGGCAATGTTTGGCCTTTGGGTCTGCAGGAAGTGATTTAGTCTGCAGGCCTTGCTTCCATGTATGAAATGCAGGTAATATATTATCTGGTGCATAGACTTGCTGAGACAGGGACTGCCTGCTTGGAAAGCACAGCACTTAGCAGATTGCTGGCACAAACTACGCCCTGAGGACACGATACCCATTATTATAATTATACATTATTAACCCTCCTTTCTGGCTCCTGGGGCATGTGGGATACAGACCCTGAAGTCAGGTGATGTGGCAATTCCCAAGGGGGAGGGTGGGAGCTATTTGGGGGCTATATAAAGAGGACTTTAGAAAGGCTGAGAGGCTATTTTAAAGGAAAAACTCTTCTCGCTTTCTGTTCCCTGCCCTGGCTCTGCAGTGATTCCAGTTTGAAGAAATCCCATAGGACTTTGCTGACCTGGGTTACACAACACCGCCTAGCTTTACTTTGGACTGGAATAGAAATTCCATCCGAAATATCAATTGATGGAGAGGCCTGGTCCCAGCTTTGCTTCCTAAGCTCCCCACCCTCGCCGCCAGATCCAGACCCACGGCGGCCCCCTGGGCCCCGGGGTGCGGCTCTCACCTCCTCCCGGAGCTCGTACTGATCGATGATGCTTTTCAGTTTCTCCGCGAGCTCCGTGTTCTCCTGACACAGCTTCATGTTCCGCTCGCTCTGCTGCTCGATCTGGGCCTGGATGTCCGTCAGGGTGCTCTGGAAATGGCCCGTGATCTCCTTCCTCTTCTCCTCTTCCTCGCGTGCCCGCTGGAGGGTTTCCTCCTGTGGGGAAAAGGAGAACGTTGGGTCACGAACGCCCTCGGGGCTCAGGGGGCTCCGTCTCAGGTCGACCCGGGTCGGTAAGGAGGTCACTTGCCCTCACTTCCCTCAAGCCCAGCACTGCTCAGCCCTGGAGTAACTGTCTGAGCCCACAGTCACCGGGCAGCTGCCATGGGGGCCTGGAGCTTGGAAGTCCGAGGGGAATTGGCTTGTTCCACACACTGAGCGAATGAACTGCAGCGGTTTCCAACAAACACACATTACATGATTTTCATCTCTTGGCTGATGGCCTGAAAACAAAGACCGCTTGGTGTCACCGGTCAAGGGGACAGCCGGCGTGTTCCTTTGGTTTGGTGCAGGGACAAGGACCACAGATCCCATCTTCCTTTACAAAAGCCACGGCTTATTAGCCGTGTCATTTAGTACTCAAGTTTGCAAATATCATTGATCCTTATCTAAACTTTTTCTTAGTTTAAGGAAAAAAAGCTTCCTCGAAAAGCTTGCATAAGGAAACTAAGATAGCAAGAGATCAATTGCAGCAATTCAAGAATAGAAAAAGAAATCTTTGAAAATAAGCTGGATATTTTATTTCTGTCTGAAAGAACAATTGTCCCACGTGTCACTCGGGGCAATTGAAACATCCTATGTAAATTTTGAATCTGAAAGTATATTAAGTTTCAAAGCTTTAACTCTAAAATGAAACATCTAATTTCCCCCTCTTCTGCTTTGTTAACATTCAAGAATTAGAAATTAACTTTTATGTCCCTTCTGTTCTCTTTTCTCTTCAATCAAAACTCTCCATTCATTGCTAACCACTAACAATGTGCCTAAATTTCCTCCTCATCTATATTGAGAATTGTTTGCTTTGGGATTGTTCTCATTCATTTGGAATAAAAGAGTTTAATCTTGCTACATCATACCAAAGATAGAGACACTTAGCCCTGCTGACAAGCGATGCAGGCATTTTAGGATTCCTTTCAGTTCTGATTAATTGTTAATATGAAAGCTTCCTTCATTGTTGGCAAGTAAAATTATACCGCATTTAGTTGCCGACCAAGTTCCATTTATATAACAGGATTTTTTCCCGAATAAATCATCTAAATAGAAATCATTGTGCAAATCTTTATTATGACAGTAGAATAATGTGATCAAAAGGAAAACCAATGCTGAAAACATATGCTCTGGAAATATTTTAATTTATTATTAGGTTTCCTTTTTCCTCTACAATTTTAACATGTTCCCTAATTCTAATGTAACTTCTGTTATCAGAATCATAATTTATTCACAATATAAACATTTATTAGTGACAGCTTTTTAGGGATATTGTAGGACTTATCTGTACTTCCGAATGGATGAAATTAACCTTCTGAGCTGTTATTTCCTGGCTTTGTGATGCTAACCCTTGCTAGATGCGTCTCACTAAAACTGATGATGGCTGTCGGTTACAAAGACTGAAATATGCCCTAGATAGGGATCGTCCCCCATGGGTCTGGTCAGTTTAGAAGTCAACAAGTTCTGATTCATAGAACTACAGACCATGATCTGAATGCCATTTGCACTTATAAATATTCCATTCAGGAATGAATGAGTAAATCTAAGAGCCACCCCATACTACTCTGCAAGTCTGAGTTTTTCACTTAACAGCTGGTGACAAATAAGAAGGGACGGCTGTTAGGATGGCTTTAAACATAAGTCAAAGTATCATGGCATCCAGTCCTGGCTCATAAAATGGTACCTTGAATTTTGCTTTGTGTTGTTTTTCAATGGGAGAAAATTCAACCCAGCAAAATCTTCTAAAATTCAAGCCCACTGTGGAGGAATTTGCAATAATTTGACCAATATCTGAGAAAAACTTTTCTTTTCTTTAGCAAACACTTGATTCAGAATGAGAATTACTAATGCACACAAGATTGAAAGACAGTCTGAAATAACCAAGAAAACAAACTCTGCAAGCATCATTGCACATCTTAGAGTCAGCGTTGTGCCTGGCATATGATCAGCAGGTATTCAGTAACTCTTTAATGAATCAATGAATTATTAATTTACATGCAGACATATGAGTAGCTAGGACTAGATGATTCCTTTAGTTCTTTCCACATTAAAATTCTGTGATAATTTGAAAACAAATCCTACTTATTTCTTTACTAAAAACATATTCCCTGAGACATTCACCCATCTCTTCCTAGGCAGCTCTTTTTCAGTGTAGTTTGAGGCTCAGACTTATTGCTTCAAATGTACGTAGCATATATATATATACATATTTTGAAACAAGCCCATGTCTCAGCCTTCCACTGGTCCTTTTCTAAATTATCCTTAATTGTGAGTGTTTGTGGGTTTTTTGAAAACTGAAAAGGAAATTTCAATAAAGGGTAGTAAAAATTAAAATTTCTGGGAACAGCCTGGATATGTGTACTCTTTCTATCTCTACCCAAGCTCCTGGCATATGAATTTTCGATTCAGACGGACTGAGGCTGCTGACCGCCAGAAGAGCCAAGTGAGCTCAGACTGTTCTGATTGTCCCACAGACGAGTCTAAATTCTAGATGCTATTCAAGAAACAATTGCTTAAGGCATTGGAGAGTAAACAGAATCAGGCAGATCCTGGGGGGATGTGGGCACTTGTGAAAGGAAATGGTATGTTCTAAGCTTCCTGTTTTTTACATTTTGTTAGTTTGTGAGCAGAATGCAGTTGGCAGCCGGGTGGATGGGGAAAACACT
>JAQZBX010016627.1:16008-36416 GCA_029593785.1 Cabassous unicinctus | reverse complement strand
AAAAAAAAAAAAAAAGGCAACTGAAACCATCATCTTGAAATGTAGATGATAGCACATCTAAATACAGCGCCGCGATTTGGGCTTTATATAAACGGGAAATAAAGCAACTTTGGTGACTGTGTGGAGGCATGATATGCATCCCTTTTAAAAAGAAAGATCAGAGAGCTAAAAATACCCTGATCTGGTGAGAATTGAATTGCTGCTCGCTGCTTTCCTATACAGAGATGCAAAAATGCCAAGGTCAAGAGGAGTTGCTTGTCTTTGGGAAGGGGGTAATTAGGTTTAAAGCAATCAGTTGAGAAAAAGAATATTAAGCCTATCAAGGAAACTTCTTCCCAATGAAACCTTAGATAACAGAATCGCCTCCCAAGAGAAATGCTGGAAATCCTATCACCAAGAGCATTTAGAACCAAGCAAGACACTACAGGACCTTCCATCATCCCACACTTTATGCCCTTTTATGTCCAAAGTGTTTTCTTTGATGAAATGTGTTCTAATCATTTCTGCAGTGCAACATATATGTACGTATATAAAGTATACACGAGCATAGCTATACAGAGAGAGAGATGGGGTACATTGAGAGTTAAGGTTCTTTTGTACATTTGTTTTGAAACTTGCAGGTCATAAATGAAAACACTAAAAACTCTTCATGGCTATTAAAGACATCTGCTAAGATAACAAGCCCCCATTCTTTTTACGCTAACTCTCTTCAGGAACAGAAGCGGCCGGATTCACATTTGTTTTTAAGCCAATACCAATTGCCTCTGAGAATAAGCCCAAAGATGAATTTAAACTTCCAATAAAAGCGACGGGAAAAAGTACCAATGACAAATTTTAAAACGTACACATTCTCAGCGAGAACTTAAGTTTCCGTGACCTCGCTAACTCTTCCTTGAGAAAAGAACAATCACTTGCAGAAAAACTGTGTCCCCTGGAACCACGCATGTACTTCCCCCAAACATAGATCACGTTATCAGCGTTGCCAAATATATCAACAGCCTCCAGAGGCTGACCACCATGTTTATCTAATGGACCAGGAACAGGCAGCCAGAGCAAGCACAGCTGAAGGCGGCAAGCTGCAAAAGCATCTCCCAAACCAGAACCAGTCTTTTCTTTTTTTTTTTTTCTTATTTCAATTAAGGGAAAGGGGGTTATTAAGCAAGAGAGATACAAGAGCACTGTTCCGCTATCTGCCCTGGAACGATTCCTTTCTGCTGAAATGTAAAATGACTCTCTCCCGGGGAGCTGCACGTCTGTGTCTTCACATGGCAGCTTGGACAAGGAAGAAGGAGGGCCTTGGACTGAAGTTTATTTTGGTCACCCAATCAAATCTGTCACGAATGCGTGGAGAAAATTCCTGAGGGTCCCAGAGAGAGATTCTCAAATTTTTCTCTCTAAACAATGAAACAATT
This sequence comes from Cabassous unicinctus, assembly GCA_029593785.1. Classification (NCBI taxonomy): domain Eukaryota; kingdom Metazoa; phylum Chordata; class Mammalia; order Cingulata; family Chlamyphoridae; genus Cabassous; species Cabassous unicinctus. The sequence continues at coordinate 35,004 of JAQZBX010016627.1, read as the reverse complement.
CAGAGGTGAGGAGCTGGATGGGGTCAGGAGGGATTCATGTAACCGTTTGTGAGAAAAATAATACAATCGTATGAAATATTTCATGTTTAATTTCAGAAATAATGCATATTTGTTGTAGAATATTCAGAAAATATAGAAAAGTCAAAGGTAGAAAAAAAATCACATATAATCCTGCTGGGTAGAGACAAACACTATAAAAGTTTTGGTGAATATTTTCCCAATCTATATCCTGAAAATGGGTATTTTAAAACAAAAATGGAATCAGTTTGTTTGCGTAATTTTGCAACTTGCTTTTTTTCCCACTAAATATTATATTTTATGCATATTTTAATGGCAATATAGTGTTTTTCTATAACTCCATTGAAATGGCCATTCAGTACCCTATCCCATCACTATCCCTTCATTTCCTCATTTGTTGATCCAAACCCCTGCTGTTGAAACCAAAGGTTTGCTATTATTAATAGTGCCCTCCTTCTGTACCTTTATATACACCCACAAATATTTCCCCTCAATAATTTAACCAAAGTGTGTCAAGAGCTGAGCAAAATTCCAAGACGTTGTGATATAGAAATGCAAAGTATCCTTCAGAAAATCTTTAATAATTTTCCTTTCCAGCAGCAAGTATGTTTACCAGCAAGTGCGTGGTTTTTGGCAGAGTACCTTTTCTGGATTTGTTTACTTATTTGTGTTTTGCTTACTCAAACTTGTCAATCTTCCTCTATGGTTACTTTATTAGGTTTCATGTTAGAAAAGCCTTTATACGCCAAGATTATATAAATATTCACCTTTAATTTCTTCAAGTGGCTTTATACTTCTTTTTTTAAAAATATATCTATATTGGTGTTACATTTAGAATTCCTGTTGATGACGAGAATGAGGTAGAATAAATTGTTACACGAGTTTCTCGACACATTTATTAAATAAGCCATTTTGTCCTCATTGACTTGGCATGCTACCTCATAAGATTATTATATACACACTGGTCTTTATTTAATTAAATCTGTAGACATATTATAGTCACATCTCTGGTGAGGCTCTCAGATCCAGGAGTAGCAATTACTCCACCTGTGCAGAAATAGAAGCTGAACAGATTTTCATCTTCTATGTTTATTTTTTAAAAAAACAAATATTAATCTCCCCTGGAAACCTTAATCCCACCCATGAATGCGGTGAGTGTAGAAATCAGTAAATCATATCAGGAAGAGATTACGCAGCAGCCCTGCTAGAGTAGAGAACCAAATTGCAAGAGGAAAATAGAGCCCTACCCGAGGGGCCGGTAAGTGGTCAGTCCCTCTCCCTTTTCTCTGGCCGTCTGTTGCCTTCCTTCTTCCTAACACAGGCTCTCAAGGGCACTCGCCTCCCAGCTGCAGCAGCACCACCTGCGAACCCACCAAATCTGAAACTCTGGGTGTGGGACCAAGCAATTTAGGGTTTAACAAATCCTCCGGGTGATTCCAACACACACAGAAGTATGAGAACCACTCATTCCAAAGACCTTCATCCAGGAAGAATCTGAGCAGAACCTAAATAAAATATCAGGACATCTGGGACATCATCACCGAACAGATCTTTGCTGAAATCTTAAAACGGACCTTTTCCCATTGACCCATCCCTATCTCTTGTGTATTCATTCACATATTAAACACGGCTTGTTTGTCCCCATCAGGGTTGCATGCTGAATGTGGACATCAAATAAGCCAAATGCCCCATCTGGAAAAAGTTAACAATTTTTATATATTTTTGTTCTATCTTAGAAAATAAAAAAAGACACCTATAAAGGAAAGATAACTAGTCCATTAATCTTCTCATTTGTCCATCTTTAATCTACATGACTAGTTAAAATAAAGCCAATTAGTCCACTTTATAGAATATAAGCTTTTTGTTGTTGAAAGAGCAATTCTATGATAACTTGCAAGCTGAGAACCTAGAGATATAAAAAGTATTTTTTTTAAGTGAATCGGAAATTAGAAGGAACAAGAATTTGAAAGGAACCAGACTAGTCATGCTAAAACAACCAGGAAGAAGCCCAAGGAGAAGTGGCTGTGGAAAGGGTATTTAACTGAAAACGCAGAGGCTAAAGAGTGGGTTTGGGAAGACAGTGATTAGAAGGAAGGATAACCAGGGTATAATTGAAAGGTTTATCTGAGAACGGATGAGAGACGGAAAACAGCAACAGCGCAGAAGTCTCCTGGAGTGGATATATGCCATGACAGCAGGCAACAGGAGTATCGAGTATTTGAAATTAAAAAAATTAAAAATTTTTTAAAAGGAATAACCACAATTTCACAAAGCGGTAGGACTGCTAGCGACTCACTGACTCACTTGGTTTGTTCCATTGTCAGTCTGTCTCCCCCAAGTCTGTTGCTCTCTCCACAGGCAACAAAGTCGTCCCCTTGCCAGAAGCCTAAATCTCCACCTGCCCTTGGGCTCAGCTCTGGACACATGTCTTTCCCAGCCAAGACCCTTCCCCATCCCGACCTGCACTGCTTCACTGGCTTCTCATCCAAACAACTCGAACAATAACCACAGGGGATCCAGGGCTATCTCAACATTCCAGTAAAGATGTACGACTGATGCAGTAAGGAACTCACCTCAGCTTGCCCCAAAGGATGGGGTGGTGTGAAATGACAGAGAGAGAGGACAGTCTTCAGAATGCTCTGCAAGAGACTTCCAGCAGGGTGCTCTCTGCTCTCTGGGCTAATCACTCTTCACGACCCACAGCCTACTCACACACACTCGCTTATCAGCCGATGTTCTTTCCCTCTTCACCCAGACTTCTCCTACTCATTCTTCAGATAGAAGCTCAAGGGTCAGGTCTTCTGCGAAGCCCATCCTGATATGTTAGGGCAGAGCAAATTCAATTGTTAGAGGTTCTCATGGCTCCTGTACCTCTCTTCATAACATTTGTTGCAATTCCAACCTTCCAGATATGCATGTAATTCATTAAAGCCCATTTGCTCCACTTGACACCCCTTTCCGAGAAAGAAGGGTCTATGTCCATCTGTGTGCGCTTTTAAATCATCAGCTCCTAGCACAGTGTGCCCATGGTAGGTGCTTAAAAATTGTTTGTTGAGTGGATAAATGAGTGTTCACGTCCTTGAGCAAGCCACGCACCCTCCCTTCTTGTGTCTTTTTACTTGTTTTCTTTGTCTGGAATGCTCAGCTCTTGAAACCCTTGTCTTGCTCCCACAATTGCTTTAGAAGCATTTGTCAGATTATCACCAGGGGTCTCCATCCTATCATTTTAATAAAAAGTCACTTCTCTCCGCCAACGTCTTAGCTCTAATAGTTACTTGTTGTTCCCCACCCCTTGCCCACCCATCCCCACCCACAATCTAAGAAACCTCTGTGAGGACGAGAGCTTTGACTCTTTGATTCATTACTGTAGTTGCAGCACCTGGCACTGTGTTTGAATGAAAGATTGAGAGAAAGGAATTTTTGCCTCTCCTATGTCAGGAGAGCTGAAGTAGACCAGAGAGAATAACTGAAGGAGGCCCACCAGAGTCTACTAGGTGACCATGGGTAGCCAAAAGATAAAGGCAATAACCACTTAGGTCATTCAGAGTTAGCACAAAAAGAACAAGAGCAACTGGGAGCAGACTTAGGAGACGAAGATGGTTGCAGCATGAGATGCCTCACATGGATAGACGTTCTAAGCAGAAGTCGTCCCAAACTGTGCGAAACTAGACAGGATGAGTGGACAGGGCAGGGAAGGTCTTTCAAACATGAGCTAAGTACAACACTAATAGATATTATTTTCTATAATTAAATTGAAACATAACTCTGCCAGGAGCACTTGCAAGATGCAGTGTTTGGTAGAAAAAGAGCATGCCTGGTCCACACAGTAGCCCAGACACTGCCCTCAGCAAAGCGAGCTCATCTTAAGAGTCATAATGGCTCAGCCCTCTGTGGGGATAATAGTCAGAATGCCAGTTATGGATGCTATGTGCATTGTGGCATTTGTTTTATTTGTCATTGCCCTCTGTTTTAAGATGTTTTCGCTTAAACCTATGAACTTAATAATGGACATAATATCCTGAGAGCCTATCTGTTGTCTTACTGACTGAGAAAGGAAGAAATAGCCAAAGATAGAATAGTTATCAGCAAGTATTAACAGCAAAGCAAAATTGACAGAGTTGTTAAAAGGCAGTCACTGATGATATATTTGTCTGGCAAGAAAACCCTATGATCAGCCATGGTTTAGCTTATCTATTCCATTCCACATACTGATACCTGAAAGTATATCAGGTATATATACTGATAAAAGAGAAGGTGCAACTAGACAGAATAAAAAAATCTCCTCAAAGAAGTGACAAGTAGTAAAGATATTGGAAGATAGACAGATGTTGTCAAAAAATAAATTGTTGGGGGATAAGGGGAAGATCCTGAAAGTGTGACAATGAAATTGAAAACAACCTATAGAAGTGATAGGAAAATGAGTTTAGAATGTAAAGTGGAGGCAGAAGAGCAAAGAAAAAGAGAGTTATTGGCACCACAGACCCAAGGCAAGAAAAGAGCTCTGCAACTTTTCAAGTGTCCACAGAAATATGTGACGTCTTAAAATAAAATGCAATGGCTCCAAAAATGAAAAGAAATAGCCATATCATGTCTGCTAGTCAACTGTATCTTGTGCAAATAGAGATGTTATATATCAATTTTATATTATCTCAGAAAAGGGAACATTTTAGCATGTCTGACGTGATGTATGTGGTACATTTAAAGTAAGAGTCAAGGGACATCTAAGGTCTTTAACTTTGCCCCAGAGAATGGTGACAAGGCTATGTAGGCGAAGGAGGGCTTGGTGGAGACAGGACAGCTTTGTAGGAGTTAGGAAACTACAAGTTCTCTACCAACTACTTCTGGTGCCCGCAGTCTATTTCCTGGAAGAAAACATCAGAAGACAAAATAACCAGCACTGCGAAATCGGACATCGTCTAAGTATTTTATCTTTTGACATTATGGTTGAGAAATTATAACCCAAATGCATATCTCTGCATCAGCACCCTGGTTTGTTTTTTGTTTTGTTTTTTAATTTATTTTTATAAAGCACAGGGTTACGTTTCAATGATGTCAAATAAACTTATTAAATTAACAAACTCAGTGAAAGAAAGCTGCTATCAGACAGGAAAAAGCATCATCATTCACTGATTGCTTGGCATCATGAAAAGAGAACTTTTTACTTTTTCAAGCAATTGAATCACTACTTCCCATAGAAATGACCTAATAAAATACATTGGGTTGCTTACATCAACTCGAATCCATTGCTCAATAAAATATGGCCATGTTGGACCACTAAAAAGAGTGTTTCCAGGGAATGCAGATAAGCAGTTGTGCTATCATCTTCAGAAAAACTTATACAGCACTTCAAATAGAATAAAAGTCCATTGATTAACACTTAATTAAAAAGATAAAGCAACCCAATGTGATTTCACACTTGAAAGAAGAATTGTGACAACTTAATTTAATACCAAAATATCGGACCTTATTTTTAATAGAAAAGTACGGGTATTTTAGGGAGGACATAACAAATAATAAAAACCAAGATGTTTATCATATTGACAGGTCATAATAAATTTTTACAACATTCTGTCAGCATGTGAAACTTGAGAATAAATTTGACTAGAATATAAAAAGCCCGAGTTTCAGTTCTCGGTAGAGTGAAAATGAATTGTTTAAGCTATGAAAATTAAAATAATATTTGAAATTTTCCATCATTCAAGTTTCTAACTCCTATTAAGTATACATCTTCTAAAGTGTGTTTAGGTATTTTAATTTTTGTGCAGTAGGACTAAGTAAAGCCAATGTCCTAAGGACCCCACACCATATATGCAGATCCTGAGTTTTGTAGTTTGGACGTTTAATTATTAGACAAATAACCTATCTCCAGTCTGAAACGGAAACTACCATCAACTGGTGTCAATCCGTTACTGTGCATTGAGTTGACACAGTTTGAGTGCAAGTGTCATCGAGCCCTACCAACCGAGAAGAGATCAATTAGGAAGCTCTGTTTCCCAGATCAGAATTCCAGGGAAGAGGAAAAGGGCAAAGAACTTTGGCTGCAGACGTGGCAGTACTGCCAGGAGACGACGATGGGCCGTCCTGCTTCATTGGATTTTTGAGCTTTGGATTTTTGAGCAATGGATTTTTCAAAGAGTAAATGTTACCTATGCACATGTCAAACAAGCCTGAAATGCAGTCCTGTTTCAGCAGTATCGATGCTGACATTTATCTGTGCATGTATCTGCTTCTTGTAGTAGGGCACTGTCTAGCGCACTGGGCTAAACATTCAAAGGCAAAGTTTCAGTCCAAGTTTGTCGGTTTCCTAGCTCAAGAACTTGAGTTAAACGCTTAAGAGACAAAGTTTCTTCATCTGTAAAACAGGGATCTATTTGTACTTACATCTCACAGGAAGATAGGAGAAGCATAACACAATCATAAGTACTGTGGGTGAAATCCCTGAGATGAACTTTAACCAGATGTTTCTAATGTGATATATCACATTGGGCAAATCACTTCATCTCTTTGGACCCCTTTATGAGCTAACAAGAAGAGTAATTATGTATCAGACATCAGATGTGTATTGCACTAACGACATGCTGGCAGCATTCTGCATGCTTCAAATAAGCTAATCCATCGAATCCCCAAAATGCATGTGAAAGCTATATCTTCATTGCCTGGCAGATATCCAGACACATAGCAAGCAGTCTGTTGAAAGAAACTTGTGTAAATGAAACTGAAAAATGATTTGAAAAGTAATTTTGATATCATTTCTATGTAAAAGACGGTATCTAAATTTCCTTAATTCACAAGAAAAGGAAAGAGGAACAAAAAGAATAAACCTGTATATGTAGAATAAATGGGAATGGATGTATGCTTTGATTTTTTAAAAGTGAGTTTAGAGAAAAAAAGTATGTGGAAAAATAGAAAAATAGGCTACCAACAAATACGTAGAACAGTCTGCTGTACAAATTTATCAAACAACCTAAAAAAATTAAACAAAGCTTTATATATTCTTGCATAAGCCTTCCAGTTAAAAGTTCCATGCTGACTTTTTTTAGGTAGTGGTGTCTGATTGCTGATTTGTTAAGGACAGTCTGGGAGTCATTCAAAGAGCAAACCACGGACTAATCACCTAGAAAAACCATGATCCATTTTCAGGATTTAATATCAAGAGTGGCAAGAAGGAATAATTAAACTGGAGTAAACACTCACATAAATGCACAGAGATCATTTTAAAGCATTTAATCGTAGTGAAGAGTAAATCATTTAACTCTAACCAGAGCTAAGAGATTTTGGTAGGTACCACTTACTAGAATAAATCTGCTGAAGTTTGCATTTCCTGGCTAGTGGCTGTTTATTTAACATCATTCCAAATGCCTTGCCTGAAAGGACTTCAGTGGCGCTGCCAAATTTTCGCTAGATTAAAAATGTGCATTGCTGATAATATTTTTATAAACACTGCACACTGAACGAGAGCAGTGTTCTTTAGATGTCAACTGGCTGCTCTTCCGCAGCCATTCCTTCTGCTAGGTCTCGTCACTCGGCAGAATCTGTCCGGTCTGGGTATTTCAAGTGCGACGTTCTAGGAAATTGACATCAAAGTCCCCTTCTGGGTTCAGTGGTGAATGGGCACCTCTCTAACAGGTAAAGCCATAAGGCAATTCCTCAGTGTGAGTGTTGTAATGCCTAAGTATTTGTTAGGGACGGGCTCGGAAACAAAGTTCTCCGACTCCAGCAAAGGCAGTGCATGATGCGGTGTCAGGTGGGTCTTATAGAAAAGTCTAAATATAGCTTCCCTCCACCCCAGCGTCCAGGAGGAAGCTGCTGTCGTGACTACGAGAGGAGTCATAGTAAAGGAGTGCTCAGGCTTTCCATTACCGTCTGAGATTTATCCTGGGATACAAAAACTCCAGGAGTTTTATTAAAACAAAGCTTGCTCACCGCAGGGCTCCTGAGTGGCAGAGAGGCAGCTAAACTGAAAGCTAAGGAGTCAGCAAAAGGTAACGGCTGGAGCCAAGGGAAGTTGAAATGTTTAAAAAGCAAAGCCTTGCCAAAGCTGAAGAGAGGAATGGAGGAGACAGGATGAAGGAAGCGGAGGACATTCCCAGAGGGTTAAAAGCAACTGAATGTCAAATAAGGAAGCCAAACACATGAAGCAAAAAAGAAGACAGCCTGGAGGAAAAGTATCAGAACAGGTGTATCAGACCCCTGGTTACTGCATCTCTGGGCCCCTTTCTTTGATTACCTACAATTCCCTTCACATCTGAGTTCCTGTGCCGCAAAGGGTGGCTGCCCAGAGGCCTTAGCTGACCTGCCTGCATCATAGGTTTTCCTTAGAGACTGGGTGGGGGTAGGGGATTTCAATTACTTCTTTTTTATTTTTATACTTTAAAAATTTTTTTTTAATTTTATATTTAAAAATAAATACAACAAATGATGTAGAGAGCAAACATACAGACTTTTTAAACCAAAATAAATGTTAGCTTGACTTTAACTTTGGCCTGTCTCCATCCCTCTGTTGTTAGGGGCAGTTTGAGAAGCGCATGAGAGCTAATTAAATTCCAGCACCGAAAAGGGAATGAGGTTTTAGAGGAAGTTCAAGAAGGGCTTCTTAATTCTTCCCAGGTACTTCAGCTTCCTCTGCTAGCTGCCGCCAGCTTTTTATTGGGACCTCGTTAGGACAGAACAAACATGGCCTTTGATTTCCAGCAGCAAGAGCTGAGAAACACAGGAATGCCTCAATTCATTTGCAAGATTGTATATATAGAGGGAGAGATATAATATATATGTATGTATGTTTTATATCTATTTAGAAATATACATTTAGAAAACAAATAACTCCACTTTAAGTGCTAAAAATCAATTGAGTATCAGTATTTTAAGTGGTATTTTCTTTTAATTTGGTTAATATTCATAACAAGCTGCCCCCACTGAGCCTAAGAAGATCAAATATGGACTGTCAATAGCCAGCCAAGACCTAAATCCAGTCCCACCACCCCCACCATTAGCTTCCAAGGGTCATTGTTCAATTACATCAAGGATAGGGATCCAGGCGTGTGTATTTGACAGGAAGGAACCTGGCTGAGTCTAAATGCCGAGTGTGGAAAGGGAAGGTGAGAGGAGTGGAGTTTCTATGAGGTTCTGGAGAGAAAATTCCACATGAAAAATGAACAGGTCTAGACCTTTGAGTTAGATTATAATGGGGACTGAGGGTCGTAGAGATGTAACGTACAAATAGCAGCTGATATGTGAACCCCACCACCCCTGTGTCATTTAGGGCCTTGAGAGAAACAAGGCAAGGTTGGGTAAAGCTTTAAAAAGACTAAAACCTCTGAAATGACCTCCCAACTCACTCTGAATTTCTCTTGGCCATAAAAAATCTTTCACATTTAATGTTTCCCCTTTTTGGTCAAGGTCTTTTTCCAAATGCATCATTGGTTGGTTCTTGGTATTAATGACTCAGTGCCAGGGAGGCTCATCCTTAGGAGTCATGTCTTATGCTGGGGAGAAGGTAGTGTGTTTATATGCTGAGTTTAGCTTAGAGAGAGGAGTTTAGAGCTCCCAAGGGCTCTAGAGACATCCAGACACTATGGCCAAGACACACAGCCTCATGAAATCAGCACCCCATCAGAGGGCCTTACCTTGGAATATATGATAACCTATTTCCCCAATGTAATAGAGTTAGACTTACTTATAAGTTCCCTACACATGATTCTTCTACTCCTTTTATCTGAACGTATAATTATCATTACACCCATTAAATATATGTCCCAGGACTTAAATCTTCAGTCTGTTCGTATGCTGGTTGAACCCTGAATCCCAGTAGAGTTGTGGCCAACACCTACTCTCCAGTTCATCAGACTTGCTCAGAACAACTGACAAAATGATGATGATGGACAAGCCCCATCTCAAAAAACAGTATCTACAACTGCAAGCAAAACAGCTCCTTCCATCTGCCCCTTGGGATCTAAGAAATAGAGTGGGCACCACCATCCCGAAATTTTCAAGATTAAGAAATGAACAACCGTAAGAGAGGAATGCAAACGTGGCCCAAAGTAGACTTATGATTATTGTAGTAATGGAAGAACTTGTAACGTTGATGTAAAGATAGTGGCCACCAGAGGTTCTGAGGGGAGGGAGAGGGAAGAATAGGTGGAACACGGGGCATTTTCAGGACATTGGAATTGTCCTGCATGACATTGCAATGACAGATATAGGCTATATTATACACTTTGTCAAAACCTATAAAATGGTGCGGTGCAAAGTGTAAACCATAATGTAAACTATAAACCTTGGTTAGTAGCAATGCTTCACTATGTGTTCATCAATTGTAACAAATGTACCACACTAATGAAAGAGGTTATTAATAGGGGAAAATGTGGGAAAATGAGGTGGGGGGTATAGGGGAATACCATGTATTTCCGATGTAATTTTTCTGTAATCTAAATCTTCCTTAAGAATAAAGTTTATTATATGAAAAAATTACTACAACATCTTGGGGCCCAAGCTATACCTCAGTGGGACCCTCTGAAAGAGTCTGAGCCAGCAAAGACAGTGCCATCTCCCCATTCATTTGCAGAGGGTAATGGTGTGGACAAAGGGGCTAGAATTCAGGCTTGAGTAGCCTGCAAGGGACCCAGCAGTACTAGTCAAGGGCACAGCATCAGCCCCAGAGCTTCTTACAAGTGGGCGAGATGTTTCAGAGAAGGAAGGAAATCCTACTACGGGCAGGTGGAGCCTGATTCCCTGTAACTTCTTAGGTGCGGAATCCCCAGGGAGTAAAAGCGGGGTCTGCATAACCATTCACTGTGGTTGCCACAAGCTGGGAAAGTCTGGGAGTCTTCAGGAGAGCAAGGAACACAGTGAGACATTGTGGACTCTAAAGGACCCAGAAGCAACAGGAAAACATGACAAGGAAGAGGGCACAGTCAAAATGATGGTGCTATCTTGAATGAGGAGTCTCTGACGGAAGATGAGGAAAAGCATTTGTACACCAAATAATATTAAAAGTAAATACGAATGCGTGTGGATTTCAGTGTCATCTGGTTTTGTGACTGGCACAATCGGTCTCAAACCTGATCTAAGCTTCCATCGGAGACCTGTGTTTCCTCCGTCTTCTCATGGACTTCCATGCTTCTGGGATTCTCAGCATCACGCCATCTTTGACTAGCCCCACTCCCTTGGCACTCGTGCCCAATATCCGAATCCTCTTGGTCCTACCCCCACAATGTCTTCTCTGTCCCCTGCTTCCTTATTGCCCACTGCGTGAGCGGGCCACCAAGACCTCTCAAATAGCTTTAAAGCAGCAGCTGCTTTCCTCACCTCCCGCAAACTGGACTGAGCTCTCCAGCAGTGAGCAATTGCTCTCTCCTTTGAGCTTTGAAAGCACAGCAATTTAACTATCCCTCTTTTGTGGCCATTATTGCTTTATATTTATGTTCAGTTTATGGATAACTCAGCTCTCTGTTAGGTTGGAAGCTGTGGGAAGAATCTGTAATGATTTATTTCTGTTCTTTCAACAAGTTTACATGTGCCAGTTAAAGAATAAATATTTGTTTGAATTATGGGTGGATGAAGAAATGAAAGAAATACATTCTTATTATGTGCAAGACTACTAGATAATGTGCTAAAAAATCATGTGTCCATTTTTAGTATCATCTTTCTAATATTTACATTGATATTTATAAGCACTACATATAAACAAACATTTTTTAATAATTCCCCCACTAATAGCTGTCTAAGAGGGTCTCTCTATATATACCCACACACATATATTTTTCTATGCGGTTCTAACAAGGCAGGATCTAATAGTGGTAGATTTTATCAAAGGACCTGAGTTTTAGTTCAGCTCAGCCAATTTCTAGTCATATAACCTTGCTAGGTTATTTTACCTCTTCAAGTCTCTGGTTTTCTTAGGTAAGTGGTTACATTTGTAGAATTGTTATGAAGCCAGAATGAAATGTATATGTGAGTGAGAAAGCATGGTTTGTTCAAAACAGATCCGATGCTTTGTGTATCCAAAGCACTAAATGTCTGTAAAGGCAATTGCTTGTATTTTCCCCTTTTCCTCCTGGCTCTCCCTTTTATTGCTGTTTTCTCTCCTCTCTCTCACTCTTGTCTCTACTTCTTCAAACTGCTGCTTAATGTACTGGAAAAGATGACGACAAGGAGTCTAAGCACTCATGCTGTATAGTTTAATAGTCAACTGACCTCAGGCCACGTACTTAGTGTTTACAAATCTCAGCTTCCTTTTCTACATCATGAAAAAAATGATTGAAAATGCCTGAAAACTATCAATCTTTACTAATCCATAAGATTTTATTAGATTTAAGAAAAATAACATGAGGTCTCTATGGCTTTCCTGGTTGTTCCACACCTTCTCTTGGGATCATGCACTTGACCTTCACAAACTGAATTTTAAAAGAACAGATTTGATTCTTTTGGAGAAATCTGAAACTGAAGTATGGTTTTAAGTATGCAGATACCGACATGAAGCAATTAGATTATTGGAGAACAGAATGGCCAGGCTAATGTAAGATGGCTGGTAGTTCAAAGTAATTCTCATCTGCTTTGTAACTGTGGGCTCACTCTATCCAGATACAGACACACATGTGGGAAGAAACAGAAATTCAGACTCATGATAAGAAATGTACTTTGAGGCAGTCTGACTGGGGAAATGGGTCCACACGACCCATTTCACTCCTCAACTCAGAACCTCCCCTCCTCCTCATGGATTCTCCAGACAGGTGGGCTTGCTTGGCATAGGGTTGTACTGCCCAGCCTGCCTGAGCTCCCGCTCCCAAGTTCTACAAATGCTTTCCTGCTCATTACTGTTGCTATGGGAGAACAAAATCAAGTGAAAATTGGAAAAGAGCTCCCAAAGCACTTTATTACTTCATGTATTTAATTTCACCAATAAAATCTGAAAGCAGGAACTGTCAGTGATACAAATATTCAAGAATTGGCTAGTACTTTGCTTAACTATTTGTCATAAAATTTTTGCATGTTCTGGCAAAGATTGTCAAGTCAACCTAGCTGAAAGAAAACCAATTTCCACAAACTGCTTTTTGCTATGTTCTTCCAAAAGTCTGTCGTTACCACCTGCACACATTAGCTAATTATCTCATATCTGTTGTTTAAATAAATATATCTTGTTTACACTTGTCTGTCCTGCTAGGTAAGAGGTCTTTAAAAATAATTGGTCATGGAAAACTGGAATATGAAAAAAATAAAAACTTGTGGAAAGTAAATATAAAGGCAGGATAGTGCTGTGGTGGAAAAGACAGGAGGAAAGAGGAAGAAAAGAAAGAGAGATGGCTCACATATTACACATCAAACATATGCAGCCATTTTTTAGAAAGGGGAATCAGGCTTGCATAGAAGAAATAAAGGACTATTTTATGACAAGTTATGGCTGGTTAAGAGCTCTTTGAGGAGAAGAACACATGGTACATTTGGAGGAAAGTCTGAGACCTGCATTAGAATGTGATATGAGCAAGAAATAAAGTTTTACTGCATGAAGGCACTGATATATTTTGTTTATTTTTTAATACAGCTAGACTTAAGTACCCTGACAAATACAATCATCAAATGCTAACTCACAAAGTGAAAGTCATAAGTGCTATGGAGATCTGTGACCATTTAAACATTATGAGCGCAAATATTCTGTAGGACCCTATTTTTTCACACTGTATATTTTCAGTGGAGTTGAAGCAGTCAAGAGAAACTTCATGGAACAGGAAAACACTGAGCTGGACTTTGGATGCGAACCTGTTGTAAACAAATGGGAAAACAGGATTTGATTTAAATACATTGTTTTCCTTTACAAAAGAAAACTGTGACAAAACATCATATTTTAATTAGAAAACGGAAATCTTCCAAACCTGAGAACTATATTAATTGCTTTCAGGTAGCAAGGATATAGTGTTACAGAAGAAGTTTGGTTAGATTGTTTTAGTGGACACAAAACTGACATCTGGGTTTTGGCACACACCCATCAGGCACTCCTCAGGAAAAAGTATTCCAAATTCTAACCACGGTATTTCAAGTTCTGAGCTATCATGGATGCCTAAGACCACAAAGAAGGAATCATTGCGGGCAGTTCTCTGGACATACCAACTCTAGGTGTTACTCAAGTAATCATGACAACTTTGACAATTCCGTGGGTGTGAAGGCTTTAAATGGCTCTTCCAGCCCAGAAATGTTAATTGAAATCATTAGGGTGATTTCTTTGGACCTTGGTCCACATTCATAAGCTGATCTTCAGGCCCCTCTCCCTTCTTCCTGCCCCCAGCCCCAGATCCTTTACCCCCTTTAACATTTTGCACGTCTATCTTGCTACCTCTATTTTTAAAGAATTTTTATAAAGCGAAACATATCGATGTACTCCCACCCAGATCAATCAATGCAATATTCCCAAGAAGCCTTCGTGTCCTTGACTGTAGAAGCAGCCACTTTTCTGATGTCTACCAAGAGTGTAGGTCTACTTTTGGTCTTTAACGAATGGAATTGTGCAGTTTGCATTCTTCTGTGTCTGACTTCTTTTGCACAATATTACATATCTGAGATAAATTCATGTACTTTGTTCCATTGTTTGGCTATACCAAAAATTTCACATCCATTCAGCTGTTGAGTGAATATCAGTGCTTACTCAAGTTTTCAGTTCTTAGAAATAATATAGCCATGAACATTGCTGTACAAATATTTTGGTGAAAACATGCACATATTTCTGTTAGAAATATATCAAGGAATGAACATGCTATGTCAGGGGTTTGAGTATAGTCAGTGTTGGTAGAAAATGCTAAAGACTAGTTGTACCAATTTAGATGCCACTCCATTACCCATGATTAGCAAAAGTTCCCATTGCTCTACATCTGCTTATATTTGGTAATGACAGGGCTTTTTTTTGTTTGCTTAAATCTTAGCTATTCCAGTGGGTTTCTCAGAATGGTTATTATTTGCATTTCTCTCATGACTAATGTTGAATAGCTTTTTATATGCTGTTTAGTCAATTGTACACCGTCTTAGGTACAGCACTTGTTGAATTTTTTTGCTGGTTTTTAATTGAATTGTATGCCATTTTCTTTTGGATTTCTTGGAGTTCTCAATGTGTTCTATACACAAATCCTTTGTTGTTTATATGTATTGCAAATAGATTCTCCCATTCTGTAGTTCACCTTTTTACTTTCTTAAAGATGCTTTTTTAAAATGAAATTCTACTTATCAGTATTTCTTTGTGGTACTTTTGAGATTTTGTTTGCGCTGTTGAAGAAATTTTGCCAGTCCACAATTGAGACTTTCTCTTACATTTTCTTCTATAAGTTCTACTGATTCATGGTAAACAAACAGATCTAAACCTGTATAGAATTTATTTTGGAGTAGCAGGAGTGAGAGTCATTTTTATTTTTCCCCATGTGGATAAATGGTTCACCCTGCACCTCTTATTTAAAAGACAATCCTTTTCTCATTGTATTGCAGCAGAGTTGTCATAAATCAGATAGCCATGTATGTGTGGGTTCTTTCTATGATCAATGCCACACTCTATCAGATAATTTAACTTCATCAAGTCCAATATCTGGTTTTGTAAACTCTTTGGCTTTGGTCTTATTCTTGTTTAAAATTAGGCTACTCTAGTTTCTGTGCATTTTAATGTAAACTTTAAAATATATTTGTTGATGTCTACAAAATTAGTTGATAAGTTTTTTATTGGAACTGCAATGATTCTATAAATCAATTTGGAGAGAATTGTCATCTTTACCATAGTGAGATGCATACAATACTTAGATATAGAATACCCTTCCATATATTTAGATTCCTTATTTGTATAGTTTTCAAAAAGTATGAAGTTTTCCTCCTTCAATAAGATTTCTTCCTAAGTATATGGTGGATTTGAAGATACTGTGAGCAATAAGTTTTAAAATATCATTTTCAAATGCTTTGTTGCTAGTTTATAAAAACACCATTTGTTACCTAAGTTCCATACTTATTTAATTAATACGTTACTTACAAGTAATATAACATGAGTATATGAGTATTACTTATATAACATTAAGTGCACCAGTTTTAAGTATACATTTTTTGAAAATTTTGACAAATGTCTTTATCCATGTAAACGTCACCACTGTCAAGATTTTCATTCATCCCCAAAAGTCCATCATACGCCTCTGTAATCAGTCCCCTCATTCTCTGTCCCAGGCATCCATTGCTCTGCTTTCTGTCACTACGAAACTATTTTTTGCGTACTTTAGAATTCCATACATATGGAATCATATATAATGAACTCTTTGTGCCTGACTCCTTTCTCTCAGAAAAAAATGGTTTTTCTTCTGAGTAGTGTTGCATTGTATGGATACACCAAAACTGGTGTATTCATTAAAATCCGAATAGATACTTAGGCCATTTCCGTGTATGATCATTATGAATAAAGCTCTTGTGGACTTCCAGTTTCAGCTTTGATGTGTGAAGAGCTTGGAAATTGTCACTCTCATCATTACAACAAGAAAAACCTAGAAAATTGAATCCAGAACTTTTCTTGGACCATCCAAAAACTGAAGTTGCCTGACACACAGCCACCCCAAATCTGGAGTCAGAGAGACACTGGCGCGATATGCTGATCTGGCAGGCTCACTGAGTGTGGGTGAGCACCACGAGCAAGAAACTCCTAGGGACCCCCACACCTCAGGGGGCTTTACCTCCAGAAGCCCCACCAGCTGTCACAGTGAAGAGGGGAGGGAAGAGTAATTACTCCTCCATAACAAAAGCTGACTCTGCAGGGGGAAAGCCTCACAGCTTCATCCTACTTGGGGAAAGGACATTCCTCCTACTTCTACTCCCTCCAGGCTTCCTATATCACTTTAGGGAGGAAAATCGGTCCAGGCTTCAAACAAATAGACTGGAAATACTGCGGTAAGATAATAGCAGTAGGTTATAACTGAAAGAATACCTGAGACACAGACTCTCTCTAAGGGGAAGTATTAGGGAAGTCCAGAGTCAACAGGAGACCAAAACAAGGATGCCAGATGAGTGTGATACATTTGGCACCTACCACTATAACAAATATTAAACACATCATATGTCCTCACACTAAAGGCCTATGCACTTCAGTTTCTGTTATTTGATATAACATGTTTGGCTTTAAACAAAGAATTACAAGACATGTCAAAAAGCAAGAAAAACACAATGTGAAGAGACAAAGCAAGCAGCAGAAACAGACTCAGATATGAGGCATATTTTGAAATTATCAGACATGGAATTTAAAATAACTGATTATTATGCTATGGGCTTTAATGGAGAAAATAGACAGCATGCAAGAACAGTTGGGAAATGGAGGCAGAGTGGTATACACTCTAAGAAAGAATCAAAATAAAATGCAAAAGTAAAACATCCTGTAACAGAAATTAAAAATACCTTTCTATGGCTCATCATTAGATTTGGCATGGCTGAAGAAAGAATCAGCAAGCTTGAAGATTGTTCGAAAGAAACTTCCAAAACTGAAATGCAAACAGATAAAAAGAATGAAAAACACAGAAAAGAACCCGTGAATTGTGGCAAAATAACAAAGATATACATTTTTTTCATAATTTGTATGCCAGAAAGAGAAGAAAGAAAGGAACAAAATAAATACTTGAAGTAATAATGTCTGAGAACTTTCTAAAATTAATGACAGACAACAAACTCCCAGATTCAGGAAGCTCAGAGAACACTAATTAGGAAAAATAACAAGAAAAACAGCAACTAAAACTCACACCTATTATATCATATTCAAAATGCATAAAATGAAAGACAAAGAGAAAGTGTTGAAGGAAACCTAAGGAGAGAAATAAAACACCTTACTTGTAGAGAAATGAGGATAAGAATTGATATAAAGGCAGTGGCGACCAGAGGTTCTGAGGGGAGGGAGAGAGAAGAATAGGTATAACATGGGGCATTTTGGGGGCATTGGAATTGTCCTGCATGACACTGCAATGATGGACACAGGCCATTATACATTTTTCATAACCTATAAAATTGTTCAGGGCCGAGTGTAAACTATAATATAAATTATAGTCCATGGTTAGTAGCAATGCTTCAATATGGGTTCATCAATTGTAGCAAATGTACCACACTAATGAAAAATGTTTTTAATGTGGGAAAGTGTGGGAGGGGAAGGGGTGGGGCATATGGGAATCTCCTATATTTTTAATGTAACATTTATGTAATCTAAAGCTTCTTTAAAAATAAAAATAAATTTTAAAAATTAAGCAAATAGCAAAAAAGTAATACAAATAATAATAAAATAAAGATAAAAACTGACCAAGGATGGGATTTTCTAAGAGCAGTCCCAACAAACTTACAACTTTTGCAACATTTATTGATTAACTGGCTATAGTCCAGTAGGGAGCCTATTAAAATTGGACAAATATGCTATGCTAACCAATGTGTATCTGCTCCTCATTTTTAAAGACTCTACTATGTAATGAAGAACTTAAGGGTCAACCAATTATTGTAACTTTCTGCTTGGAAAGCCCCTAATCACCTTTATAAACCACTGTAACCCACTTGCCATCTTGAAATCCTCACTCCAACTTCCCAGGTTTGAGATTTCCCTGCTCTTGCAGCTTTTCAATAAACCTGCAGCCTTGGGGGGAGGGGGGCAGGAATGAAGTGCAATGGGTTTTTTTCTGGAAACTATGCAAACAAAAAGAGAGTGCAGTGAAATATTTAAAGTGTTGAAAGACAAAATCACCAACAAAGAATTACATATATAAAAAAAAAAAAGCTGTCCTTCAAACATGAAGATAATTTTTAAAAAGGAAAAAGAAGCCAAGGTAAAGACTCAGACCACCAAAATCTGAGGGACTTTACCACCAGCAGGTGTGCCTTGTAAGAAATGTCAGGTAAAAGGAAAATTTTTTGGTCAGAAATTTGATCTACATAAAGAAAGGAAGAGCATCAGAGAACAAATAAATAAAGGGAAAAGAAAATGTATTATTTGCTTTTCTTACTCTTTTTTATTTT
>JAQZBX010016627.1:0-15908 GCA_029593785.1 Cabassous unicinctus | reverse complement strand
GATAAAATGGGATCGTTTTAAATGCTCAATTAAAATGAGAGAAGACAGTAAATGAATCCTCTGGCAAAAAAAAAAAAAAAGAACACAATGACATGCATGGTTGATGATAACCTGAATATATCAATAATTACTCTAAAGTGAATGGTCTAAATGCACCAGCTAAAAGACAGAGATTGTCAGAGAGTATAAAAAACAAGACCCAACTATATATTCTCTGTAAGAAATCTACTTTAAATATAAAGACTTGGAAAGGTTAAAAGGAAAAGTATGGAAAAAGATATAGCATACTAACACTAATCAAAGGAATGCTTTGAGACAAAGCAGATTTCAGAACAAAGAAATTTTTCAGGAATAAAGAGGGGTATTACATAATGATAAAATAGTCAACAGTTCAAAAAGACATAATAATCCTCGATATGTAGGCAGCTAACAATACAGCATCAAAATACATGAGGCAAAATCTGATAGACCCGAAAGGAGAAATAGACAAGTCCACTATTACAGTTACAGATTTCAGCACCATCTGTCTGTAATTGATAGACCAAGAAGGCAGAAAATCAGTGAGCCCGATCAATCAACTTGATATTATTGACATTTATAGAATACTCCATCCAACAGCCTTAGAATACACATTCTTCTCAAGTTAGCATGGAATATTCACCAAGATAGACCATATTCTGTCCATAAAGCAAATGTTAACGAATTTAAAGGGATGTAAATATACAAAGTATATTGTCAGATCATAATAGAATTAAACCAGAAAACAATAACAGGAAAATAGGTGGAAAATCCCCACATACTTGGAAATTAATCAACACACTCCTAACTAACCCATGGGCCAAAGAAGAATTCTCAAGACACATTTAAAAATATTTTTAATTCAATGAAAATGTATATCCAACTTGTGAAAATTTGTGGGGTGCAGCAAAATTAGTGTTTATCAGGAAATTTATACCATTAAATGCATGTATTGGGAAAGAAGATCTAAAATAAATCTAAGTGTCTCTAGGAAACAAGAGAAAAGAGGGTAAATTAGGCCTAAAGCAAGAAGAACAAAAGAACTAATAAAAGTTTAAGCAGAAATCAATGAAATTGAAATTAGGAAAATAAGAGAATGAATCAACAGAACCAAAGCTTGTTGATATCAATAAGATTAATAAATCTCTAGCCAGGCTGAAAAAAAGAGAGAAGACACAAATTACCAATATCAAAGATGATGAAATTACTGTGAGCATTTGCGTACCAGTTTTTGTGCAGACATATATTTTCATTGCTCCTGGGTAATTATGAAGGAATGAATTTACTGGACTCTATCATAATTGTTATTTTTAACTTTATAAGAAGCTTTCACAAAATTTACTGTAGAGAGCTCCATATAGCTCCATATCCTTGATAACTCTTAGTATTGCCAGTCTTTCAAATTTTAGCCATTATACTTGGTGAGTAGTATTCATAATTTGATTTTAACCTTAGTATCATAGGTGAATATAGTTTTAAGTATCTCTTCATATGCTTATTGGCAATTTGTATATCTCCTCTTATAAAACATATCTTCAAGTCTTTTGCTCATTTTTTAAATGAGCATTTCTTTTCTTGTTTTGAATTGTAAGAGTTCTTCATAAGTAAGAGATTCAAGTCCTTTGATACATACATCCCAGTCTGTAGCTTGCCTTTTCATTTCCCTGTACTGTTCATCAAATAGAAATTTTCAGTTTTAATGAAATCCAATCAATTGTTATGTTTAGGATTTGTGCTTTTTATTTCCTAGGAAATGCATATTACTTTCCCACGGGGTCACAAAGATACTGCTCTATGTTTTCCTCTATAATTTGTATAGCTCCACTTTTATTTATGAGTCTATGATTTCTTCCAAAGTAATTTTTTTCTGGTGTAATGTGATAAAGATTGTGGATATTCATTTGTCTCACCAGCATTTCAAGAAAACCATCCTTTCTCCATCAAATTACTCTGTCAAAAATCAATTATCTGTCTAAGTACCACACACATACACACGCATACACTCACACACATGAACAAACTCAAAGAATTGTGTAACACACGGAGTGAATCCTAATGTAAACAGTGCATTAAAGATAACAGCATAATTATAATAATATTGTCCCATGAATTTTCACAAAGGTACCACACTAATGTAAAATGCTAACAATAGACAAAACTGTATTGAGACAGGGGTTATCTGGGAAGTCTGTATTTTACATATGATGCGCCTATAAACCTACAATGCCCTAATAAAAAATAAATTTAATTAAAAAATGAAAACAAAAATGTCAGCTGACCATATATGGCTTAATATATTTCTGGACTCTATATTCTATTCCCATGACATGTAAGTATCCTTCAGTCAACATTATGTTGTCTTATTTACTGTAGCTTTATATTATCTTCAAAATTGGTACTGTTAGTCTTCCAACTTTGTTCTTCTTTTTCAAATTAATATACCTATTCCAGCTTTTTTGTGTTTTCACATAAATGTCAATATCCATTTGTCGATTTTCACAAAAGTACCTAATCGGATTTGGATTGAGATTAAGTTGTGGAGAGTAGGAATCTTTATTACTAAGTCTTTTGATGCATGAACATGGTATATTTCATAATTTATTTAGATTTCTCTTAATTTTTCCATGTAGTGCTTTTAGTTGTCAGTGTTTAGGTTTTACATGTATTTTGTTAAATTTGTCCCAAAGCAGTTCATGCATATATGTTGCTATTGTAAGAGGTCTTCCTGCTTTAAACCTTATTTTCAAATTGCTCCTTAGTATGTATAAACACAATTGGTTTTTGTGTATTTCCCTTATTTCCAGAAACTTTTCTAAACTTACTTCTTACTTCTAGTAGGTTTTTTGGAGATTCCTTAAGATTTTATATATCTGAAACCATGTTGAAGCAAAAAAAAAAAAAAGACAAATAATCTGTGTGTTTTTTCTTGCCCTGTTGCACTGTCCAGGAAGTCTAGTGCATTGTCGAATCAAAGGAATGAGGATACTCATCTTCCTATTTTCAGATATCACAGGAGAACATGCAATTTTTCAATATTAAGTAAAATTTTAGCTGTAGGATTATAGCACTTCACTTACATTATAATAACCTTGAGTAGTATACTTCAATTTCCCTTTTCCCATCCTTTATCCTATTATCTTTATACCTTTTTAATTCTACATATTTTGTAAACCTCATAATACCTTCCTTTCAGTTTTGCTTTTAACAATCATCTTTTTAAAAAATTAAGCTGTGAAAAAAGTCTTTCATATTTACCCACATTTTACCATTTATGACTTTTTAAAAATATTATATTCCTTGGATTGAAATCTCCACATGGTATTATTTTCATTCCCCTAATCTAACAATTTTTTTGTAGTGCAGGTTTTCTAGCAATGGCTTTTCTCAGTTTTTCTGTTCCTACAATAATCTTCAATTCTCCTTAATGTCTACTTCCTCCATGTGATATTTGTCTTTCTCTGACTGCTTTCATGATGTTCTCTTCATCTTTGTTTTACTCATCACTTTAATTACTACTATACCTGTAGATTGTTTTAGACTTTCTATGTACATTATCATGTGAAAAAAATGACAGTTTTACTTCTTCCTTTACAGTCCTTATATACTTACCTTTTTTCTTTGGTTTATTGCACTTGGTAGTACCTCCAGTATATTAACGTTGCCCGCTGTTTTGTTTTGGTTTGGTTTGGTCTGGTTTTTTTGCTGTATGATGTAGAATAGAATGTTAATAGTCAGAATTCTTTTTTAATTTGAAATCTCTTGGAGAAAGATTTGGTTCAGGAGCCCACCCTGGTCCAATCTCCATGATAAGAGAGACAGAAGAGAGTGGTAAAGACATGGTCATCTTTTCATGAGGAACAACTGAGGAGACTTTCTACATTACCAGCTGGGAATAAAACTCCTAGAATAGACTGCGGGCAGTGAGGGACCTCAGTTTATCTGTCAATTACAATACCTGCACTGTGATGGAAAATTCACAGTCCAGTATCCTCATAAATTGCTGACATTTCCTCTCCAACATCTCTCATAAATCAACATGAAAGCATCACTTGAGCATCTCCAGGGATAAGAAGCTGCATTTTATTCTTGCACCATTTGGTTTTAGAAATGCCCTCATCAAATAACTCCAAGGTCTGCATGTGTCCCTGCTTATTCAAATATGTGTTTCTTTCCTAGACAGTCCTTCAACCACATGTATTATTAGAATTCAGTTTGGTAGAGTAAAAGAACCAAGGGGCGGGAGGGCAGAGGCTTTCACAAAATAGAATTTCAGGTCTTTCTCAAATAAATATCTAGATCAGTGGTCCAGAGTTGGTATGGAGCTCCCAGACTCAGGAATGCATGGTTCAAGCGAGCCTGACCCATTGGGCCAAATGGCAGCATCTACAATCTGGGCAGTTAGGTTGAATAAAGCGTGAGAGAGAAGAGGTCCACCCTCCACACACTCCAGCATACAATGAAGCTTCCCAGAGGCTGCCACAGGACACTTCTGCTTGGGTCCCACCAGCCAAAACTTAGTCTCCTGGCCATACCTTAGTCATCTGGCCATGCCGGATGGCAAAGGAGGCTGGGAGAATGAGTAAGCCCTCCTGACTTGGCGACAGGATTGGGACACTCACAAATTCTCGTTTCCTCCTACTCCTGCCTCTCCTGATTCACCTTTCAGTCCTGTCACTGCTGAACGCTCCTGGGGTCTCTTCCCCACGGGTTCTCTTCGCTGCCCTCTTTCCCTGGAGCCCCTGGTCTCTACCAGTCTTGCTACCTGCCCCTCTCCTTGTCTGCCTTAGTATTTAATGCTCTAAGAAAGAAGATTTTGATTATTTCACATAATTACCAGGCAAAGAGCATGCCCCACTGGGCAGAGCTCCAGACGTCTTCATACCCAAGACGCTGGACAGCCAGGAGGGGCGCTTGCAGTGAGGCACTCAAACGTCCTCAGAGCATATAAACTGCTCTTATATTCCATTTGTATTACAAAGGACGCATAAAGCAGGACGTACAGTATGGGTTTTGTTTAATTTTCTAGACCACAGGTAATCTTCCTAATAGTTTCAGCATAGCAAATTGAAAAGAAAAGGATACTAATTCCAGCCTGTTAAAAATCACTAGCCAGATGTTGTAAAAAGAACCACTAATGAAAGGTCTCCCTGGAGATTTTAAAAGTTTCTTTATATTCGACCTAATGCTCTTAAAAAGAATATCACATTTCATTGACATACAAGGCATTCAAGTTAAATTAAAAGGTTTGGAAAAATACCCTTTTCTGCACTGAAGACTAAGGGACAGGTTTTGAAGTTTACCTACTTTCCTAGGAGGAATTTTACTTCCCTCTGCCATAAACTGAGTAATTTTTCCCAATTTGACTTGATGCCATTCAATCTTTTTAATTAGACCTATAGTTCGATTTTCTGTTCACTTGAACCTGAGTCAACACTCACACCCTGAGCCTGTTAGGGAATCTCGAAGCAAGTAAACTAGGAGGGAACTTAAAAGGCAAAGTAACGATTCTTTTTGTTCAGAAATCAGGAGACGAGGGAAAAGAAAAGAAGTAAAGTTTTAATTAGTGGGTTTCACAAAAACCAGTTGTCAATTGTTTTCTATGTACTTGACTCAAGAAGAAACGTATTGATGGAATTTGGGGGAAACCGCATTTAGCAGCAACAGATGAAGGTCGTTTGAAACCGACCTAGCCGAGTTATGGTCTTCTCTCCACAAGTAACGCGGCATTTTCTTTTTCATCTTTTTCTCAAACCAACTAATTTGCAGTTATAGTTTTCATTCTGAGCTACTGCTGCAAAAACTCACTTCCTGGTTACTCATCGCAGAACGATTCCTTCCCCCACCGCCAGCTGATTCTGATGCGATGAGGTGACTTTGAACACTTGTGCGCATAGCTCATTTTCTTCACTGCTGGGAAAGCATGGGTTGCTTGGGGGAAGGCGGAAAACGCTTTTTAAAAAATTCAACACTCTGTCTTCCTGCTAGTTCACGCGTTAAAGGAAAATGGACCAAAATTTAAAATTCCTTTCTCCTTTCCATCACCTTCGTTTCACAGAACAGGGGCCTTTTCCGCTAACTGCTCCAGCGGACATTCCTTTGGAAGGTTGCTGTTATCATACATGAATTTAGGAGAGGAAATGTTGGCCAACACACAAATATTAAGAATATTACAAAGGCCAGAGTCCTGCGAGAGGCAGAGAACTTGAAGCTGAAATAAGAGAAATGACAACTTTTGTGTGAACATCTAACCGTGAATAAATCATTGCTCGGTGACTTTCACATCTGGGCAGGCAGGTTCTGCTAACATGTTGAAAAACTCTTCCCTGGTTTCCACATTGCTCCTTTCCCTGGACCTACAAGGAGCCGTGGATAAAAACGACAGTAATTAGGCAATGCAACAGGAATCACTGCGCTGGCAGCCCCCACAGGGAAGGTAGCACAGCCACAGGGTCACCCTGGCTTCGGCTCCGGCACTGACACCTTTGTGGCCTCTGCTGACCTCAGGGAGAGGAAAATCTCTGAGCGCCCAGGGAGGCCTCTGACCCAGGAAAGGACACCCTCGTTTCCGTGAACCATTATCCTGCTCCAGCCCTCTTCCCCACACTGCTGCGGCCTGTCACCCGTCTGCCCGCTTCCTCTGCCAGCGTTCGCCTCCACCTGCCTGGCCTTTCTAGTCTTTTCATGTTTCTCCTCATCTTGGGTTCTCCATCCTCCCTGTGTGCTTTATGCTCCACAAATTGTTTAGTGCTTACAAGTAATCCAAAGAGGACCTACCAGGCCATCTAATTAGCCTTGCATTCTCTCCCCTGCCTGCTTTACACAGCCAACCACCATCACCCCTTATCAGTGAATACCTGCGAAGAATTAGCACACCTTCAACTCCAGGACAGCAGCCCAGTGGCTGTGCCTGAGGACCCCAGTCTTTCATAAATTCTGCAAAAGTAAAGGTGAAAGACTGATTTTTAAAAAATGTTTACATCATAACAGACTCCAAAAAAAGTTCAAATTAAAGCAGAAAGATCTATATCCTAAGCCATTTAGTCAAAGTGGGAAAAACAACAACTCCTCACTTAAACCCAATAGTCAACAATAACCGCCCCCCCCCAAAAAATGCAAAACTTTCATAGAACAGGGTGATCCTGCTATAAAAAGTATCATTATTTCTTCTCTCTAAGTTGTGAGTTTGCTTTGCTCTCCCCAGTGTTCAAATCTTCTTTTAAGATATTACATGCTAATAAACTTCATGCAAACCACTTACAACTTTAGTGATGTGGGGCTTTACTTGAGCTTATTGTAGCACAGCATAATGCATAAGTATTTATTGCTCTTTATTGCTCAGCTTCTGTTTCAGAGGATTTCCCCACAGCCCGGCCCTCTGGCATAGCCCTCTACCTTGGTTTAGTTGCCTTTGCCCAGTAGAAACACAGTAATTAGAGTCAGAGATGCTAAAATAAAAATTGTGCTTGGCTAAAATATTCCCAAGCCACAAAACTTTGCCTCTCCTTCTGCAGAAAGTGAAGATGGAGAAAGGGGATGGAAATTGAGCTGGTAGGGGCTTCAAGCCAGAGTTTCAGAGTCAGTGTAGAGAACTTTTATTTGCACTTGCAGGGTGAACATTCTCCAGTAGCCTTGGCAATAAGAATTGTGCAAATTAAGTTCATACTAAATGTGAGCAAATAAAAATCAGAGTCGTGAGGAAAACAAAACAACAATGTCAGAATTCCTCCTATTAAAATGGTGATTCCCAATTGTATTTCCAAAACCACTCAAGTGCCACAAGATGTAATGAAATATTCTGGGAAAGAAAAATTTGGAAACAAAGGATTAAACAGTTACCTTTACTACAGAACTTCTATGTGCCCTTAATATGTAAATTCATTTGGAATCAAGTAATATAAAATGCAACTTTTTCCAAACTAATTTGCCTATAAAACTCATGGATCATAGAAAACGTATTAACATTGCCCAAAACACTAGTGTCCCAAAGAACAGTTTAGAAAATGCTGAAATTGAAGTTTAACGTCCTGGATATTAATGTCTTGATTGAATGCCATGGCTATTAATCAAAATGATGCATTAATATAAGCAGCAGCTACAGATAAAAAAAAAAACTAATTTAATCACCACTTTCCTAAAAGTGTAATAAAATAAGGAAACAGCAAATGTATTATTGTGCATCTAAACTCTGCCATTGAGTATGTTCATCCCTTAAATTTGCAGCGATATTAGAAGTACATATTGTGCTTCAGGGGAAGTGTTCCCTTTATTTCTTTACCTGTGCTTGTTTTCATAACCACATGCATTGGAAACAATTAATTCATTGATGGGAAAGGCTTCGCATTTTTATCCTTCCATCTCTCTCCTCTAAAGCTTGCAAAATATTTTAGGACTGTATTAGTCAGCCAAATGGGTGCTGATGCAAAATACCAGAAAATCTGTTGGTCTTTATAAGGGGTATTTATTTGGGGTAGAAGTCCACAGTTACCAGGCCATAAAGCGTAAGCTTCTTCCCTCACCAAAGTCCATTGCCACGTGTTGGAGCAAGACAGCTGCCGACGTTTGCCAGGGTTCAGCCTTCTCGGGTTCCTCTCTTCCCAGGGCTGCGTTTCTCTCCGGGCTTAGCTCCTCTGTTTCCTCCACAAGGTCAGCTGTAGACTATGAGGCTCTCTAGGCTTTGCTTCTCTCCACAAGGCCAGCTGTGAACTCTCAGACGAATGGCTCATCTCTATCCCGGGGCTTCTCTCCTTCCTCACGACCAAGCTCTTACTTCCCGGGGCTCCAGCTCAAGACTCCAACACAAAAACTTCTCCAACACTGTCCTTTGCCGTGTCTTCTATCTTGGAGACCCCACCCACCAAGGGGTGGGGCTCAACGCCCTGTTGACATTGCCCAGTCAACGTCCCAATCACAGCTCAATCATGCCCAGACCAACAGACCAGTTTACAAGCACAATCCAATATATACCACTGGAATTCATAATTACATCAAACTGCCAAACGGCTACAGGGACTTTATCAGTTAGTTTATTAAACATGAATGAATAGGTGGAGAGGCCCAAAAATGAGAAGATTGTGTCCAAATGTTTATTAAGAAGTCACTTGGGTTATTCCCTGAACCATTTTTAAATTAGAGATTGAAAAATCCCTGTGAGTAACAAGGCACTTCTTGCTCATTTTAGATGGTGAGGACTCCTCTCTATACTTTCCCCACTTCACTGAACTCGGGGTCTCTTTCAGACCTTTACCAGAAATGAATTGCTGAGGCAGCTTATTCTTTCACACCAAAGCCAACATATAGCATGTGTCGCTCTATAATCTTCATGCTAATCCAAAATAAATAGAAATCCTGCATGAACTGAACTCTGGCCTGTTCCTTGAAGCATAGCTCAATTTTAAGACATTTACATGTAAAAGAAAGGAAATAATTCCTTTACTTGAAAAAAACATAACTTCAGAAATTTTGGGGGGCAATTAAATCTTATCCATAGTAAACACTTTACATATATTAATGGAGGTATTGGAAATAGAATTTTAATGCTATAATAGTTTCCTAATGTCTCCAACTTTCTTTAAGGCTGGATAAACATGGAAGCCATCTTGACGCTCTCCACGTCTTGGGCTCCGCACTCTAGCGGGGACACGGTACCGGGACCACGGAGCAGCTTCCACTGGTGTGAAGAAGGCTGTGCAGGCCTCACTGCCGAAACACAGGTTTCCACTAATGTTAGGTCATCAGTTAAAAGACTAGTTTCTGTCCTTGGGGGCTTCAGAGACGCAAATGGTGCTGGGAAGGCTGGCTGGTCAGCCATTAAACCTTAGGTTCTCGTCCTGATTAGGAATTGAAGGACTCCCTGAAAATAAGAAAATCTAGGAGGCTCTGCACCACACTGAGCTAGGACTTAATGCTCAAAAAGAGAAGACTTGCTTGAAATTATGAACTACTATCCTTGTTATAATTTGTGATTACTCTTCAAGTGTTAAAAAGAAAACAAAAAAAAGAGACTATTCTGAATGTGTTTTTAAGCACCTCATGATATTATGAGACCCAGAATAATGTTGTTTGGTAACTCTGTCACCCACCGTGTGAATCACCAACATTGAATTCAATAATGAAAAATAATATAGATTTTTTTTTTTAAAATAGGAACATATGTGATGATTACACAAAAGTAAAAATTAAATATTTTTGTGACTTTTTTTACAGAATGTCTTTATGATTTAAAGCAAGAAAATATAAAATGAAAAATTTTAAGAGCCAGATTCAAAAAAGTTTTTTTTTTTTTACATCCTGGAGCTCAAAATACAAATGTTATTAATGAGTTTTAGTTTTAAGAGAAGAAATGTATGTCCATTTTAGAGGGTAAATGAAGAAACTAAAAGTTAAAAGTATTTTTAATAAATATAGTAAATTTCTTTAATATAGATCAGTACTCCTCTTTGTTTACAATGATGAATAACTAATGTTTACCCCCTACCTCCCTAATTTATACTACCCTATGAATTTCTCCTTTTTGCATCAACTTGACAAACACATAATTAAGTTTTGACATTTTACTATCCTTAGTTACAAATGAAATATTAAAAATATTGAAATAAGAAGTCCAGAAAAATTGATTTTCATGTAAAATTATATCTTTCCATGAATAAGACTATGACAAAGACATACATCATTAAATGGTGCTGTTTAGGAATTATGTGCCCAAATTAACAATACACACTAGCCAATTTTCTATAACGTGTATTGGTATATTTAACTGTTTCTTTGCACAACTAATTAAATGTTTGTTGCAAAGTCTCCTGGGAAGCTCATTTGCATATACCCTGTTATAATGGCTAAACACATCCTCACTAAGGATTGCCTGATGAATAGGTGGTTTACAAATGCCTGCCTCGGACACAGCAGCAAATTGTGGGCACGTGTCACTCTTACTGCGGTTCATCAGGGCGACGCTCCAAGGTTCTCCCTGGTAATTGGACTCATTTCGGAATTGCTCAGTTGTTTATAAGTGGCAACTAGTGTAGCAATGCCTTTTCATTTTAAGAGTGCAATTAAAATAAAAATGTGTTCAGTTTTTCACAAATACATTTTAATGTGAGTTCATATGCAAGTGATTTCAGAAGAAAATGTCATATCAAAAAATAAATTGTTGAACAGATATAAATAGAAACAAAAACGAGCAAAGAAAAATATTAACACTGTACCTTCTTCGCACAATTATAATGAGAATCACTTGAGATAACCCACGTAAATAAAATGCCCAGCAACAGTAGATTTACAGTAAACATTAGTTTCCTTCTAGCTTTCTTTCTAGAACAAAACCTCTTAGAGCCGCCTAAAAAGAACAGTGGGTAACCTGTGAAATGCGTTCTTCTGAGAGACTCACAAGGTGCAGGGGCCGTAAGTGAACCAGGGTTATTTAATTTCGGGTGGTCTCAGTTTTGCAACCATACAACATATGAAAACAGAAGTCACCATGCTTCCTGCCACTTCCTGTGAGTAATCAGCGTTCTGATTAATAAGGCTTTAACACACTCAATTAAAATGTTTTTCAATCTAAATATCGTTTTGCTATTTCTTTCACATATTTCTAACTTCTTTAAATATCTGCCCTTGTGGATGTTCTTAACATCTCCCAATTTAGCATCATCTGTAAATTTAATCAAGTGTTTTTTTTTACCCTTCTTGCAGATGATTAAAAATTGTGCTAAATTAAACCCTGACAACTCCTCCTAGACCCCATATTGTCTCGTCAGGTGCACCATTTTACGTCAAAAAGCACCTGAACCATTAAAAAAACCTGAAGGAGTTCTGTATTCCATTCTATCAATGGAAAGAACCCTGAGCATTTCTTGGTAGGGGATTACTAGAATGTATAACTGTAATGGCAACCATGGTTTCTATATACAAATAAATTATATTAAACCAACTGGGCTGAAATTTCCAAAAACAGTTAAATCAACAATTGTATACACACATGTGTAAAAATATTTCGAATGTGCACATGTGAATGAGGGCATCTGTCCGTGCAGCTTTGTCAACAGCCCTGGGCCGTCGAATGATTGGGGATCCGGGGACTATGGCTTCGTTCTGTGTTAGCTTTCAGTGTCTGACAAAGTGCCTGCCCTACGAGTGTCCCTGGAATCAGCTCGCTTCTCGGTTTGACTGCCCTTAACCTGCATCAAGCTGTGTTCACCTAGTCTATCAGCAAGTATATCTTGAGCACATGTGACACACGAGATGCTTTGCATGGTGAAGCGTGGGGTGCAGCCTCATTCTCTGAAGGCAGCGGCAGTGGGGCGTGGTGGAAAAGGCAGGGGCTGAGGCTCCATCACCCACCAGCGGTATGGCCGTAAGCAAGTTCACTGACCTGGGCATCGTTTCCTCAACTTTAAAAATGGACATCATCATAGTACACTTCACTTAGGGTTGTTGTGAGGATTAAATGAGGAAATTTCTGTAAAGGAGTCAGAATGGCAGCCAGCACTTAGTAAGAGTGCTGTAAATGTAGCATGTATTTTAATTAATAAATTCAATACGAAGTAATTGAGAGATGGTCCCAGCTGCCATAAATAGCTTTGGAACAAGGAGAGTTATAATCAAACCAATAAGCAAATAAAATATTGTAAGTGAATAAAGAAACAAGAGCAGATGAATGAATTGTAATAAATGGTCTCTAGGGGTAGTTTATAATCTGATTGAATGGAAAAACAAACCAAATAAGTCGTGTGATGTCATGTGCTATATTACAGAGATCCTTGGTATCACACCATATGGAAATAGAGGCAGTAATCACTTCTACCCATGAAGGCAGAGAAAGTTCCAGAAAGGAGATGACAACTCTGCTGAAGTCTAAAATAAGAACATAAAACACAGGCCTTGAAAGTCATATTAAGCCAGGCCTTTCATGCATACTTTTTCTCAGGTTTAAATCCAAATCTATCAGCCTTGGAATAAAACATCCCACACAGTCTGCCCCCAAATTATCTTTCCAGTTTCATCTTTTTCCTCCACCTTTACAACCATTAGAATTTCTCCCCACATCCCCTCCAGTGGTAGGGTAGATGTATTTGGAATTCGGAATTCTTCGGGTTTTAGGAAGACACCTTGGTCAACAACTTTAGATCATTTATCAGAGGTATGTAGTAGCACCCTATACTCGAACACAGAAATTTATCCCATGACAAAACATAAAATATTCATCTTATGTTGCATCAGGTAGGTTTTCATGACCAATGAGTTCAGATCAGATCAGGGTTAACATTTAAAGAGTTAAAAAAAAAATTAGTTTTCAGAGCTGTTGGGATTCAGGAGCTGTGTTTAGGGATGATTCCGCTCCGGTCGCCAAGTTTGTTAGGCTCTCTTTTGCTCTGTGAAATCTGTTCCTCTGCTACCTTTGCCTCTTCCTCTTTCCCTTCCAGACGATTCATCTTCCAAGGCCCGGGTCAGGTAGTGAAATTGTCTAAGACGTTTGTCCCCTTCCCAGCTCTCATCAGTGCTTTGAGACTCCCTTGCTCATTGTCTTAATGACAGTATGCACTGTTGAAGTGTTTAAATGTTTGTCACTACCCCTTAGCTGAAAGCTTTCAAGGGCAGGGATTGTGTCTTACTCTTTAGTGTCCTTTGCTTACAGTCGAGTGTCTGGGTATAGGAGGTGAAATGGAATTAGCTTATAACCAGGTAGGAATATATGACCGATATACAAAAATGGACCCATAAAGCTTCGAGTGATAGAAGTTAGATGAGTGGATCAGACTAAAGGCTCTAGGATTACAATGGGGGAAA
Source organism: Cabassous unicinctus (assembly GCA_029593785.1). Classification (NCBI taxonomy): domain Eukaryota; kingdom Metazoa; phylum Chordata; class Mammalia; order Cingulata; family Chlamyphoridae; genus Cabassous; species Cabassous unicinctus. Next base: position 2,108 of record JAQZBX010016627.1, on the reverse strand, counting down.
GGCTCACTTTTACATAAACAGACTGGGGAGAGTATTTAGGGGATTGTATTTGAAAAAATATGTTTATGCAGGGAAGTCCAGGCGTCAAGAACATAGGAAGTGGTCAGATGAGCCAGAAGGAACAATTCACACTGAAAACAAATAGGAGATAAGGCACAAAGGGAGGATGCAGCCTAACGGGGGAGAACTTGGAGATGTGGGAGCACGGTCCTCTCCCTACAGCACGCCAGGCACCGGAGTTTGCATCCTTCTGTATCCAACAAGGGAAAAACCAGCAGAGTGAAACTGGGCAGTAAATGCTTCCATGCTGATATGTTATGTTTTGGTAGAAAAGTATTTTTTTTTTTTTTTTTTTACTAATAAGCAAAACAATTTTTAGGTAGATGACTTGATGAATGGAGTGGTTGCTCAGGCATGCCCACTGAGCCACGGGAAAGAAGAAAAAAGCCCAGGGAAGTTGATTTGACTATGGTGCAGGAGACTCAATGAGAAAGAGGCTAAGAGTGTAAAGAGGGTATAATTTGTGGATGTATTTTTCAAATTGTTTCTAGTGCTTTATTTCAGCTCTAGGAGGAAAATACTGACTTGCCAATGTTATGAAAATGAGGAAGGTGGTATGGGATTTCCAATTAAAAGTGAGAGGAAATAGACAACATTCAAAACTTTTATTTAAAAACCTTTAAAAAAAAAACCATATTCTTTTTTAGGAGTACACTACTTATTAAAAATTATGTATTTTCATGAGAATATTTTTCCCAAAAGATGTTGGCTTTAATGCAAGTATTTTCCTGTTAGTAAATTAACTATCATTAAACTTTTTTATTTCCAGAACGACATAACTGAGAGCAGGTCTGGATTGTTCTGTGGTAAGATTAGATGGACCCATTATGGAAATCTTTCACTCCAAAATCAGCCCCCTGGCCTCTCAGGGGCAGGAAGCATTCCATTCGGCCTTGCTGAGTTTCCTTCTACTGGACTCTCTTACTCGAAGGTAAAGGATCTCAGGAAGGTAATCCTTTAAATCCTAATCAGCTGTGACCATTTTAGCTCCCATTCCTTCACAGCCAGTGGCAAAGCACGAGGCAGGAAGGGGAGGCAGGATTAAACAAAGGTAAGAAGAGGGGGCTGCGGAGAAGGAGCGAAGAGAGACAGCCAGACTTAGGTGCGTTTAGTGAAATTACACGCCCTGGAAAGGGCATTCTCGAAATTCCAGCTCCTCTTCCCTTGAAGTGGATGGTTTCAGTTCATCATACAATGGCATAAACTGGGAAACTGGATTTCTCAGCCATGCCTGGTCATTCTTTCTTAACTTTTCCTGGCGCTATTGACTCTTGAATCTCTCTCTTTCAGAAATCATCTTAGATTGTTAGGCCACCTTTCAAGATCCGCTTTGTAAAAACCGTAGACTGTACTTACGATTTTTCTTAACTAAAACTGTAATACCTATGTGTAAGCAAGTATTTACACTAAATTGGTGGAAGTGTTTCCCACTCTTCAGTAAAAGCCCACAGGGCTAAGCTTCTTAGAAATAACCCAATAGCTTAAGGATCCTTTAAACACTTAGTCCTATCCACGTTAGTGTGGATTTTATTATAATTTAATTATATACAAAGTTCATAGCCAAGTAACTGCCTTCAATACTTTTTAAAACAAAGAGACTAAAGGTAAATAAATCTTGCGGAAAAAAGTTAATTGAAGGCGCTCTCGGGAAAAAAGTGATCTATGAACTAGAGCTGCTGACTGAGCTCTCCGGCCACTTCCTTACGTCGCCTGTGAAAGGCCTTGACAGTTGCTAAGCAGAAGCTGTATAATTTTAAGAGTGAATTTATTCTCACGGCTCTCCACCACATGAACACTGAATTTTGTTGTTATATCTTCTTTGGTATCTACCACGCGCAATATCATGAGCATCATGGAGCCTGAATAATTGTTTATGATGCTACAAAGTGAGAGGGAATAAATCACAGTTTGTGACTATTGGAGAAATGCACTTCCAGAGAGTCTCTCTCTCTCTCTCTTTCTCTCTCTAAAACTCACACACACACAAACACACAGATGCAGACACACACACACACATAATTCTACTAACTCATTTACACCAAACAAGA